>JBBMKE010000001.1:26289991-26303060 GCA_037834125.1 Lippia alba | reverse complement strand
AATCTTGTTTTGCTGTTGAAAGAGGGGATATGAATTTTTAGGTACAAGAAATCCCTAATTGATGGTATTTATGAGGGCTTTAAAGGGGGGTGATTTGGTTAGCTGAATTGTATGTTGGGGTACAAGCTAAAGTTTTCTTGAATGGTGAACACTTCTTAAAACCCGTAGCTGGTATTTGGTATTCTGAGAGCATGTGTTTAGAGGGGGAAATTTTGACTCTAGAGGTGCTAGCTAAGGTTATGCTTTGATTCGTAAAGTAACGATTTTGCGAAACAGGCAGAGCTGCATCATAAGAGTGTGTTTGGATTTGATAATAGATAACAAGAAAGAAAAATGAAGAGATAGAGAAACGTTAGTGTGTTTATCAGTCGATGATAAAATTCAGACTCTTTCTTTTAGGAGAAGGGTTATTTTGATTGATTTGTGTACTTTATCTATTAGAAAATATAGTGTCTCTTACACGGATTTCCTTTCTGCAGATTTGTCCTGTTTGTGGTACGAAGGTGGGAATAAACATGGCTTCGCATGTGATCACGCAGCACGAGAGTATTTTAAAGATATCCTTTGAACTGTGTGCACTTGAATGTGCTATCTCCATTATTGTGGTTGCATTTGTCCATTAGATTTAAAATCATCAGCAGTTTTATTCTCAATATGTGGTCATTTTGTATTTACCTTAACTTATTGATACGCTCTCTGCAATAATAAGAGTCGTAGTACTCGCTCTCGTTCGGCAATAATGCTGCTGAGGAAAGAGATGCAAGAGAAACATTTACTCTGTGTTAAGGAGTCTCCTCGTGTTGATTCTTTCTCCGACACAGCAGCTGATTCCATGCTTCTGTCGTTTGTCAATAGTCCACAACCAACTTACAGATCCCGAAGCACTGAAGCTGCTGCTTCTCCCACTGAAGCAAGCTTATCAGGGAAAAGTTCCAATATTGACACTTCTGAGAGGTACACAAACATCTTTTCTTGAGTTTCCGATATATCTGAACCCAATCAGATTGCTGATGAACCTGATTAGTGAATTGGTCTATGTAAAATTCACCTTGGAATATATTGTAGTGGCTGTTTTTGCTTTTGGAAACCTGCAATTAGGATCCAAGTTTTCTACCTCACTAAGACTTTGAGTTTACCTCTCTTTTTCACATCATTTATGAAATGAACTTATACTTACTTGATCCAGATTCACACTGGCCTTCCAGTATATCATGTGTTTTGTGGTGATTAAATATTCTTCGCATAGCATAAACTCCTGAATTAACAGAAAGTGTTTCTATTTCGTTATGTTGCTTTAAGTTCTCATTTTTTCTTGGTTGCAGAATTCCTCACTCTCTGTCAGCAGACAGGAATAATGAGAAGGCCAGAAGGTGCGAGTTTATACAGGGATTGCTTGTATCCACTATTCTTGACGGCTTATGAGAGAAGTTAAATTAGCCCTAAGCCGTGTTCGTTCATGCCTAATTATTGACAGAAGAAAAGGGTCTTTTCCGGTGTTGCTTGCTAACATTGCTGATAAATATAACCAGATATTTTCCGCTTGCAACAGCTAAGCTCGATCAATCAGTTAGCCACAGCAGTTTCTCAACTCCGCCTGTATGTTCATTGCGAGCTGTTAGTATGAGCAGATAATGTACTATGGTTTCTTTTTTTCTTTTTCTTTTTCTTTTTCTTTTTCTTTGTCTCCATTCATTAAGAACAGTCACTCTTGGTAATTTCATTTCTATTATTGACTGCTCCATTCAGATGAGTATTTGATAAAGAATATTGAGTTGATTGATTGGTCCAATAATAGACTGGTTCTTGTGTATATGCTACCTTCTGTACACACTCACACACATTGATGACGACGTGCGATGTGAATTTTCTTTTTTATAATTTATAGTAGGAGGACACGGGTGTCTGACACGCACACGACATAGTAAAAGACTCGGTCCTTCGTATTTAGAGAGAGAGCTATCAAAAAGTGATGCGGGAGAAACAGAATGTATACTAGTATACAGAATAGACGAAGCAAGAAATTCAAGCTTTCAGGCTTTCTGCTATTTCCTTAGCTTTTTCCCTGACCTATAACGTAAAAACTATCTAAAAACCTTACTACAACAGTTGAAACTATATACATTATACACTACCAACACAGTGACGAAGCTTCCTCAATAGCCACTTCTTTCTTAATTTCACATCCAACGCCAGAAACGTTTTTGCTTTCTTTTCATCATCCAACAACAAATCACAAGCATCCAACACCAGTTCTTCATCCATATCAGGCAATTCCTGAATCGCCGTCACCACAAATCGTACGGGAATCACACCATTCACATTTTCATCCTCTTTTCTCGTATCTGCCAAATACGAAAGTGCGGTTGCCGTCTCAAGTACAGCACGGGCTGCCCCTTCGTCTTCGGCCCTTGATTTCTTGAAAGATCTTGTGGTTGGTGGGGTTTCTGGTGGCGGTGGCCCCCGCTTGGTTGTCTGATTTGTTGTCGTTGTGTTGAAATCTGAACGTGAAGAAGATTCGTGGAAGTGATCGTAGCTGGAAGCTAATGCAGCCGGAGATTGATGAGTTGAAATGGTGTCCTTTTCATCACTGCTTAGGTCTCTGAATATTGCACATAAATGTTTGAAGTGTGGAATAGGTCTGGTCATGTATTGCCTGGCATCAGTATGAGCCTGCAAAAAGTAAAGTAGAACTATCTTAAGGCCTACCATATTCAAATCTCCAACCATTTCAATTGCAAAAATCACTCGTTTTGTTTGTTTTTTCACTACACAACTAGGCCGTGATCGTTTTCACAGAATAAACTTTGAAAAACTACTGTATTGTTTTGTAAAAGAATGTCTTTTTATTGAAAAGAAGGGGACAAATATCGCGAAAAAATATTTTGGTCTATACCATACCAGACCCATAATACTTTCATGAATTATGCAAGAATCAAGGTGCGAAAAAATTGAGATAGCCTAGCAGATTTCACCAAGTAAATCAAATGGCATGTTTTCATTATCGACATCTTGACGTCTTCCAACAGTTTATTTATCGAGAATATGCAAATTACTTAAATAGTATCTCACCGTGATATAGTTTTGCCAGATAGAGTCATCAGCAACCACCATTTGCCTCGCATCATCCCAACCAAATCCATCCAACTCCAGAAGATTCTTTACAGCAACATGCTGCCTTCTAAGAGTCTTATATCGATTCTTGAGGATATCCACTCCATAATTAAATCCAAACTTATCGTTGAATAACGAAATCATTTCCCTCCAAGCTTGTTTTCTAAGTAGACCATCAGCATGGTTTCCTTTCTTTACTTGCTCAAACATAAGGTCAATGAAATAACGATCCATTGGCGGTTGCCAATTAGTTCTAGTGCGTGCACCTACAATGGGTTCCATCTCAGACAATAAATGATACATTTCATCATCAACTGGTCCTTTTGCCATTGCGATTCCATAATCTTCATCAATCATTATATCGTGAAGAGATTCAGTAGCTATTTTACAAACATAACTAGGGTCCATCGTATTGTCATCCAAATTCCCTTCGCTATTGGCACTTTGCTCCAGAACTGTACTCATACCTCCAATTCCTACAGTTCCATATATTTTGGATAGATCAGAATAATACGGGATTGTCTTCGTTCTGTAAGGTTGAGCAGCTGGATGAGCCTGCAAATACAAAAGTGTGTTGCCAACTTAGAAAGGGTTAATTAACTAATCTTCCCAGTAAATATGTGTAATTACACAAACTTCCCCTCTAACAGACAGAACTTTATCAAAGATACATAGATAACTAAGTTCACGTATGTTCAGAAACTTCGCAAAATTTGAATAACAATAATTCGACAATTGACCTTAATGTATTCATCCCAAACTCCGCTATCTGCTGAGACGATTTGTCGAGTTTCATCCCACTTGAATCCTTTATGCTCAAGGAGATTATTTAACGCCCTGTACAGATTCCTCAGCATCTTGTGGCGGTTCTTCAGGACATCCTTTTCGTACTTGGAACCGAACTTAGAGTTAAACATTGTTGTCATATGTTTCCATGCTCTTTTGCTGAACAACTGATCATCCCTAGCGCTTTCTTCACCAACCTGCTCCAACATCAGGTCGATAAAATACCGATCCATTTCCAGCGTCCAGATAGTCCTAAGCCGATGGTTGCTGTTCCGAACTCCAACTCCCATGTTGTAACACCTGCATCAAACAATCAATTAACTAAACGTAGGGAATAAACAAACATGGTAGAAGTGCATGAATCGATTTCATAAGTCATCAAAGTTTCAACAAGAAATTTTCTGAAAAAGTTCATGTCTCGTTTAACAAGTTAATTGACAATATCAAATATGCATGAAGAACACACACACAAAGAAGTGAAACCAGGAGATCTCATTCATGATTGCACATGTTTTCTCCAAGATAGCAATATTACTACTACACAATGCCTCGAAGCAACATTCTAATTTCATATTGAGCTGTTAATTACACACACAAACACATATTGCAGAGAGCTCACTCCTACTGCAGAACTACTACATTTTGCCATCTTCGCTCAAATCGACGATCAAAACTCACAAAATTCAACCATCCTCCTGGAAATTGAGGCCGTCCATAGTAAAAATCCGTGGAAAATTCCACATTCAGCTAGTTTTCCTCTCAATCGAATTTCATTTGAGAAACTATCCTCCTCACATAAACCGAAATCGCGAAACACAGGCAAAAATTTAACGAGCAATACAATAAGAGAAACACACATATTTGAAGATTGATCGAAGTTCAAAGGAAAATACATTCTGGTTTGTCAGCTCGGAATATGAACAGAAGTACGCGCCGTACCTTTTGAATCAACTGCTACTGTTTGAGAATCGGAATTGAGAAAAACATGGATAAGGTTTTCCGGGATAAGAATAGGATTTCCAAATTAGGGATAACTCCTTTTCCGGTTTGGGAGGATGTGTAAAACTGTAAATTACAATTTACAAGGCCAATGGGCTTTCCTATAAACGCTGTTTTGTTTTTAAGGGATTATCATTAGGAATAGATGTTAAGATTTAATTTAATTAAAAAAATTACCGTAGAAAAGAAAATATCACGTTTCTTGTGTTTTATATAATTTCTCCCTTAAGAGATGTTTTTCCTAAAATTGAATTAAATTTTATAGGTTATTAGTAACTATATCTGTTCTTTTAAAGAACGTTATTTTAGAAATGAGTTATTTACACCAAACCCCCTATGTTAGGTGAAATGGACACAAAAAACCCTGTGTTATGAAAATTAATATCGAGAATCCTGTGTTTTTAAAATATTTACATGCCGAACCCTGAAAATTTATGGTATTGGTAGAACACTAATTTTTTCTATTTATTGGATACGAAATAACTAATTTAATTTTTTATATTATGATATACATCATATTAAATCTCTCTATATTGTTCAATATTTTTTTATGCACCGAAATTCTTTTTTTATATGCACCGAAACCCGTTACAAAATAAAAATTACATGAACAAGTATAAAAAATGTATATAGAGAGATGTGAGACGATCTATATCGTATATAAAATGTTAAATTAGTTATTTCGTATCCAATAAATAGAGAAAATTAGTGTTCTACCGATATCATAAATTTTCAAGGTTCGACATGTATCTCGGTGCTAATTTCATAACATAGGGTTTTTGTGTCTATTTCACCTAATACATGGGGTATGGTGTAAATAACTCGAAATTTTTAGAAATTGATGTGGTAATTCAAGAATTTATGGTTTATGTAATTTTAAGTAGTTATAAAAGAATATCTTATAATATAATACATGAACACTTTTAAAAATATCATTTTATTGTACCATGTCGTATCCAATAACGTATCCGACACTCCTTATGTGAATTTTTTTTTTCTTTAAAATGTGTTACCATAAATACATTGTGTCCTATTCATACATCATAATTAAAGTATTATTTATCTATATTATTTACAATTCTTTACTCATAATTCAGGTCACATGCTTGGACCATCCATTTCTTTTTCAAATTTGACCACCATTTAAACATCAAAAGACCAAAATTAAATCATTCTGGCCTCATAATCTTTTTTTCTTGGTCCCAACTCTGGCATCATAATCCATACTAAGGTAAGTGCTAACTTTATTTTATTGTCACAATTTGTTAACATTCAATTCATATAATTCTATTCAGAAAAATGTCCTTATCTTACACCATCATGCAGTTCACCTTAATAGAGAAAAAAAGAGGTCACCTGTTTTCATAAGCAAACACGAACTAAAATCATTAAAATGCAATTATATCACAAATTACAAATATAAACATTTTTTCCCCAAGAAAAAAAGAAGATGATAAAGGTTGCTATAAGTTTTCAGCTATATATCCCTTCTAAAAATACAAATTACACACGTTTCACATATTTTTGTCATCAAAATGACCAACATTTTGGGATATATTTCTCTAATTGCCGACTTGACACCATTAGTCAGCCATTCAACTAATATACTAACATCTCCGAAGTTAACTACTGTTGGTTGCACCATCTCCCTGGATCAAACTTAGCCAAACCCTCGTTGTCGTCGTCGCCCTCATCATTGCCGTCGTCATCATATCCTACTCTATTTTTCAAATAATGCTTCTCTCGCTTCTTCATCTTCTTCATTTTTCGTTTTTTTTTCCAAGAAATGTTACAAGCTAATAATACTGGGAAAAGGTTAAACAACACTGCACAACAATTTACCAGGAATTTGTTTGGTGGGTTTTTCATAACTGGGAGTATCCCAAAACTCTTTCCTTTTTCTTTTCTTTTTTTTTTTTCCAGTTCTGTGGATGAAATGAATGGGCTCCCGACTCTGGGATGAGGGGCCAGCATCATCTTCGCTGGGAGTAGTGAGAACGAAAGAATTGGTAATCAGGTAGAATAACCTGCAAACGTCTAAGCCAATCGTCTGCAGCTTGCAAGAGAGCGTTCTCCTGGTCGCATTCTTGGGGCCCACATGGACTTACAATCGATCCTTTCAGCTTGTATGAAGCAAGTGCAAAGACCGGTAATGAAATCTTTGCACTTGGATCAGTACTGCCACGAACCGTCCTGGTGTTAGCAGCATGGAACTGATGTGGATAACTACCTGTAATAGAAATAATCATATATTGTTCCAATGAGATAATTGGGACATGAGAGAGAAAGAGAGAGAGAGAGAGAGCTACTTGTAATAGAAATAACGAAAGATGGTTTCAATAAGAAAATTGCAGATAGAGAGGGAGGGAGAGATGTACTTCTGGATTGCGTCGACAGGGAATGAAATGTCAAAAAAGATGCATCAAGATCTTGTAACGTTGGGCCCATAGGAATCCTGTAAATAGGATACCTGCAAATAGTAGTTTCAATGGATTCATAAAGAACATGTGTTAGCCACAAACATCGAATGTGTCAACAAAATAATGTGAGAAAAGTGGGATCACAAACACACCAAGCTACACAAATCCAACTTGTTGGAAGCAAATCACAGCTCCTGCATTTACTCAGCTCAGGATGTTGGGATGCAAGTAACGATATCTGCAATGTGAGGGCAAAAATCTTAAACCACTTCCATTTTTATAGGAGGAAAACAGGCAAGAATTATGATAATTTACTATTTTAAACTCCGGACAGATCTACCTTATCAGTTAGTGGTCTGCGGTTATACGGTTGTTCATGTTCCAAGAATTGAAACAGAGGAAGTCCAGGTGAAGTAGCAATGTCAGCTTCAGAAGTAGCCGAACTTACAACAGTTTTGTCTGAAACTGAGAGCCGATTACCTCGCTGCATATTTAAATTCGATAGGGATTTAGCTGTTCTATCTACTTCAGACTCGCTGCTACCAGTACTAATCGACCTAAATGGCTGAGCTTCATTCTCCTTGGTGGGTCCTCTGGAGATAGAATTAAGGAACCATTAGAATAATGAACTTGTGCAAAAACAACTGATCTCTCTGGTTATAGTTTTCACAAAACGTGGGGGAGAAATAAACATTTAGCATTAGCAGCAAGATAGTACATTCATACAATAACAGTTCAAGGAAGAAGGCTAACCAATAAGGAAGATTAGTGAATGCTATATTTTACAATTAAGATCCTGTCAAAGAGTTAATTGCTATGTGCAAAAAGCTTGTACTTCTGTATTCTTATGCACCATTTGAGTTGACCCGTAAAGAATAAAAATTCAACATAGAACAATTATGAAGTCATTTTCAATTTAATAGAATAAGAAGGGAAAATAAGAGGCTGGCATCAGTTATCCGAGAATCAAGTAATCACTGTTTTGCAGATACTAAAGACAATGGTAAGTACAAATATGAGCATATAGAGAGTGATGATTCCTAGTAGCATGTGTACAGATTACATAATTGATATAATATTCTATACAAGGTATCCAGCTGAAATATTGTTAGCAAGTAGGAGAAGCTCGTGACAATAAAGCTATATCATCAAAAGGACAAGCGGGAATAGTAGAAATCACATATATATGATTAACTAATATAGATTGCATGATTTAGAACATTTTAGCATGATGTAACTTTTGCAGCATTCTTCATCAAGGGCATTTTTAATTAATGACTAGTTAGAGCTATTCTTAAATTATATATGAATTCTAACAACCCACGCATTCCTGTCTCCAAGTGAAAGAAATCCAGATACTTTTCACTTCAACGACCAAGCTAAAGATGATATACGCGAGGCTGTGATAAACATGCACTGAAAGTTGACTAGATACCATTATATCTGACATACACGATTCAGAGTTTTAACTTTTAACTTATGTTTGCAAGCGTGGATATCATCCCCTATAGTATATTTCATCCACCACTTGCACAACTCAGATGACCTAAAATCATTACTTGGTGGAGCCACATGTAGAGTGAAACTGAGCTATTCAACATGAAAAGCTCAGAGAATATAAATCTTCAGGTAGTAGACATAAGCTCAGCAATTGAAGTCCCAATGAGGTTAGCACCAAGAAAATCAATAGATTTGGTTTCTAAATAAATGGCATAGTTACCTATATG
This sequence comes from Lippia alba, assembly GCA_037834125.1. NCBI lineage: Eukaryota > Viridiplantae > Streptophyta > Magnoliopsida > Lamiales > Verbenaceae > Lippia > Lippia alba. The sequence continues at coordinate 26,294,017 of JBBMKE010000001.1, read as the reverse complement.
GAACAGAGAATCAATACAAGTATACTTATTCAAATTCTAAAAACAAAAACATAGAAAGTAGAATGGATATCTACATAATATTGCACGGAAAAGATAAAGGAAAAACTCAACACAACCATTTTTATAATGACAAACCACCAGATTTAAGATTAAGCTCACCTAAGTCGAGCAGAAGGCTTTGATGGGTCAGTATACAATTGTATGCCCGACAAAAATGGAACATAATATTGTTCAATAGGATCTCTCCCATTCAACAATAAAGGTACTCCGGCCCCATACACGCTCCACTCGTTAAAAGATTCCCATAGATCCTCCAAGTAAAAGAAAGGATGTGAATCTGCTTCCCGCGTCCTCCATCCCCTTGCATTCACCTGTCAAACCAAAGGCGCATCATTAATTAACTTCGGTTCATTTCGGCAAAATGGGGGGAACTAATACCCTCTTGGGACCATTTTCTTATGAGTAAGTACACACGAATTAATTAACATTTAATACTTAATGCTTTCATAAATTTTCGGGAAAGGAAAGAAAAGGCCCGAGCTAACGGCTTTTTGAAAAATCGCTTTAAAAAAAAAGTCCTTTCAAGAAGTTCAAGGTAATGAACAGTTAACAGCTAATTACAGTTGTCATTATAACAATTTTCAAAGCGGAATCTTCCTAACGAGCGTGAATTAACGACGCAATTACACATAACTAATTCTTCCAGAAAATAACCGCGAACCAACGACTTTTCAAAATCTACTTTACAGAGCTTCTTACAACCGCGCGAACTCGTGATTTCAAAAAGTACTATGACAAATCTCGGAATTCAGCCAAAAATTTATGAGCTTCAGGAAATACAATTTTCAGCAATCATTTCTGGAAAAGCAATGAAAACCATTCCAATGACTTCATCATTTTTTCATATGGGGTGCATTTGATTTGGATCTGGAAAAGACTAAAAAACAATGTACAACTCCCATTCCATTTCCAATCCCATTTTCACATGAAAACACTCTTATGCAAGCAACTAATATCTAACCATACAACACATCTGTTTAGGGAATTTTCTTGTAAAGAAAACAATGGAAAAACTTTCAATTCCCACGTTTTGGTTGCAAAAACTTAATCTTTGATCAATTGAAACATCAATTCTTAGGGAAAAGCAGTTTTTCCATTTGATTTCCTGCATGCATTCTCATTCTCCTGTACGCAAAACAGAGGTTTAGGGTTTATCTCTCAGCAAGCCAAATCAAAATAAAAAGAACACACAAAACAAACTCAATACTTTGTATACCTCCGGCAAGACCCGCGCCTGGATAAACGGAGTAACAGATTCCATCAAACGATCCAAGTTCGTAACATTCAAACTCGATGCAGGGCTAACAGAGGGCTGTACAGACGAAGCCACCATTGCTGATGATTCATCACCATCCTTCCGCTTCTCCACCTCCGCCATCGAGGAAGATTCCGGCGGCACCGACGCCTTCCTCTGCAGCTGCCTTTGCTTCTGTTGCTGTTGCTGCTGCTGTTGAAGCAGCTGCCTCTGCACCATTTGCTGCTGCTGCTGTAACAGCGTCTGCTGATGCCGCCTCACCGCCGGCGGGTTGTAGAACCTATCGCCGCCCTGCCTCGGCGCCGCCGCCGTATACCCACCTTTACTGGACATTCCTCCTGGAATTCAAATCCAATTGGCTCCCGAGAAGCAATTGAAAAATGCCTGCGTCCTTTTATACACGAAATTCGCACCCAAGAATGCGTCTTCACTTGGGAAAACTAACCCCTGAGAGATTGAAGAAATCAGGATTGGATTGAAATGAGATTGAATTGAAGTGAATTTGGGAATTTGAGAGAGAGAAAGAATAGAGGTTTTGAAAGGGTTTGTTGGAAGTCCTCTGTGTGTGTAATGAGGAGGTGGAAGGTTATGACTTATACTGTGTGTTGTGTGTGTGGTTGCATTATTTTGGATTGTTTCTCGGCCAAGGGTATTTTCGGTCATTCAGATAATGGCTGCATGTGGAAAACGGGGCAAGACTGAGACTGGACTGCTCGATGCGACCGACATTTTTAAAAATATTATTTTTTTCGACCATAGCCCACAGATATTTTAGAAAATTTAGAGAATGACTGCAGTTGAAAAATGGATAAAGTCTGGTAGATATTTTTAAAAATATCATTTTTCTCACCATGGCCCATGAGTATTTTAGGAAATTCAGAGAATGACTACGGGTGGAAAATGGGGAAAGAGAGAGTGGACTGTTCGACTGCAACGGACACTTCTTTTTCTTTTTTTTTTAAACTACAACGGACACTTCTAAAAGTATCATTTTTCTCAATCAGGGGTATTTTAGACTCTGTTCGACTGCAAACGGCACTTCTAAGTATCATTTTATCCTGCTGTGTTGATTATTGTATTGTGTTGAATATTATATCTGATACTTTTTATGTAAAAAATTCATAAAAAATTTTTATCGTCGTATCTCTATTATATTCGTATCACATTATATGTTCCTATTACATAGGATGGTTGCAATCTCTCAATATACAGCAGCGTAATCACCACCACTGTATTGGAGTATATTGACGGATTTGCCCTTGTATGTGGCTTTGTATTTCCACACTGCCATTTCTTTTCCTCGTAATTTCCGAAAATGGAATATGATAAATATAAATTTTAGGGGGGAAATAATGGGGAAAAAGGAAGGAAATACTTGCTAGTTGCTAGATTATTTTCACTAATTTTGTTTTAATTTAGATATAATATATAGAAAGTGAGACGAAAAGTTAAAGCTAATTCTATGGTTTTTACAAATTTTGGAGAAAGGAAAGTAAAATAAAATTAGAAAGGAAAATCTATCGGTTGGATTTAATGGATTGGGATTCTAAAGGTATAAAATTTACTTAATCTAAGAATGTACTTTGGATTACATTTTGCCAATAGTTAATATTCGAATTGTAAAACCATGTCATGATGCATAAAAAATTAATTTTCTAAAATTTATAATTTGTGTTTAGTTTATTTAGAACGTAGCTTTTACATTGCGGTTCATCAAAAAAATGTCAGAATTTATATGTTCAGGGTAAAATTATTAAATTGAATGTTAGTAAAATTTAATATTTGATCAAAGTGCTCTTCGATGCTATTTCAAGTAATGCGATAAAACCTACTTATTTTATTGGAGTACTTAGTTTTAAATAAATATTATTATAGAAACATATGTAGAAAAAATTAGGAATATTTTAATTATGATTTTTACTTGACAATGTCATGGAAGGAATTGAAGATGGATGGAAGAGATATTAAATGAAAATTGCTAGTAATGAAGGATGTAATCCCACATTCAAATTACAAAGAATGCAGTAATTTCATTTTATCTTTTGCATAATCAATCGATGGTAAGTGGTCAATATTACTTGAATTTGATGCAATCCGCTTCTTTTTTTGGAAGGTAAACAAAGTTGTAGGGATAAGAATGCACTAAATGTAAAAGAATAATACTTCAAAATGTAGTCATGCTGGGTTTGTTGGTGATAAGGTCTCAGGTTCAAACTTTTTTATCTACGTGGATGAGGTATAATATTATTTTTTATAAGTGCTCGTTAAGTTTGAAATTATTTCTAATTTGATTCGGAACGCTATCTCCTTAACCTAATTTATTTTTTCTATCCAAAAATAAAATAAAATCATGTTAATGTACATGATAGTAAAACAATTAGTTTAATCACGTCGGAGATATAACACGTAAATAAAGATTCGAACCTGTGAAGTTTAATTAATTTGATCTAAGTCGATAAGTTTGATCGAAGATATAGCACGTGTATGGAGATCCGGACCCATGAATTTAATACTTCTTATGTAGACTATAAACTTAATTAAAGATATAACACAACGAACCCGGGAATTTTAATATATCTAGTTTAAATTTATAAGCTTGATCGGAGATATAGCACGTGTATGAAGACCCAAACACTTTAATTTAATACATTTAAAGTAAATTATAAATTTAATCAAGATATATAACGCATCAAACACGTGAATTTTAATAA
>JBBMKE010000001.1:26197995-26218411 GCA_037834125.1 Lippia alba | reverse complement strand
TTTTAATTTAAAAGAATGTGTAATTAGACGAATTTCATAATATAGGTTGAAAAAATAAATTAATATTAGTCGTGTCGGAACCGTGTCGTGTCCTAAAATTTTGAAAAAATCTGTTTCGCCGTGTCTGTGTAGTGTCTTGTCGTATCCGTGTCCGTGCATCATAGGTTTCACTCAATCGTATAACAAAAGATAAAGAGAATATACGAAAAATAAATTTAATAGATAGAGACAAGTATAAAAATTAAATACAAAAATAAATCGAAAACAAGACATATGACTTAGACTCAAATATGTACCAAAAAGCACACGACGATGCTTATGCATGAGCGACTCCAGGATTATTAGTTAGTGGGGTCAAAAAAATATATTTTTTAAACATAACTAAATAGAGCTTTATAATCATATATTTAAAATTTATAAATTATATTAAAATATTAAAATACATAAACTACTAAAAAATGTCACTAAACTATTACAAAAACTAATTTATTAATTAATTTATTTAATCTATATAAAATGATAAATCAATTTATTAGACATTAACAATTAATTTATTTGCATATATTGGAATATAGTTAGTTAACATATTATAAAATGGTGTTTACTTCATTATGAAATTAATCTTCTTTTCGCATGTAAACTCATAATTATCGGTGGGCCAATAATTTAATTTAATAAATTCAAAAGATTATTATAATATTACGTATTGCAAACAACAGATTATATAACTTACCAAATTTTTATGCAGAAACAATCATATCTAATTAGATTAAAATCTATCCATGTAAATTAAAAAATAATTTATTTTATTAAATGGATATATTAATTATTTAATACATCAATTTTTATATTTACTAAAATATTGTAAGAGTCCTACACTATTGACAAAACCCAACAAAATATAAAAATATACTATGTTATTAACAACTCGCAAAAGGAATTATTAATTAGAACAATCTATTGTAGAAAATAAATTCAATCGGATATCTAATAAAATTTTAACATGATCATATTAAATTCAACTAAATAATAAATCAAGAAAGTAAATCTTTTCTAATTGTGGGGTCAATTACATATTTTTTTATTTTAATACGGAGTCAAAATATCATAATTATATGAATTAATCAAATATTACACATCAAATATTATAAAATTTTAATTAGAGTAAAATTTTTAGTGGGGTCAAGTGACCCCACTGGAGACCATGTGGAGTCACTCTTGGGTGATGCTACAGATGCTCTTCCTATAATCAAATGCCAAAACAGTTACTAGTTCAAATGATCGAAATGGGGGTTCAGTTGAAAACTACCGAAAAGCTCCAATTATCGATCTTGCGTGGGAGTTCTTCAACTTCCCCTTCTCAATCCTCCTGACTGTAGCTAGATAGACGGACAAAATTATGTTAGTTCGGAGAACCTACAAACTCTCGTGGGAATACAAAATTTCAATTTTAGTGAATGAATACAAAACTTCAAGAGTAATGAATCTGTTAATAGCCTATGAAGATAATTTACATTAGAGCAGTGTATGTTAAAAGAGGAGTATATATTAAAAGATAATAGGAAGAGTTCGAGAATGGGAAGAGTTGGCCCTTAAATATAATTAAGTAAATATATTTGAGTAAAATTATTAGTTGTCGACCACATATATTATAATTTATAATTTAATAGTTAAATTAAATTTTATAAGGGTAATTTATAAGGACATATATTATAATAATTTATAATTTAATAGAACAGGGAGAGTTAGAGAATAGGAATAACTGATCTTTAAATATAATTAAGTTAATATACTCGAGTACAATTATTACCAACATAAATTAATTGTAGAGAATGAGAATAGTTGACCCTTACATTTTGAGTGAAATTATTAATTGTTGACCAACATATACTATAATTTATAATTTAATAGTTAAATTAAATTTTTAAGGGCATTTTATAAGGGTAATTCGGTCAAATCACAATGGCAAAAATCCACACTTTTATATAGTTATAGATAGATAGATAGATAGATAGATAGATAGATAGATAGATAGATAGATAGATAGATAGATTATTTGAGTTGAGAGAGTATTAGATTTAGAGGGTATTTTTTCAATATATTGTTTGAGTTATGAGAAAAACATAAGAACAATAATCTATATATTAGAGAGGGCAAGTTTGATTTTTCAGACTCTTCATTTCTTTTTATTTTTATTTTTTAAAAAACCTACCCCACATACAATTCTCAAACTATTTTTAACTTAAAAAAAACTAAAAAATTATATATTTTATTGATTTTCTACTTAAAATTTCAATTTTATATCAATTAATCTCAAACATGTATTTTATTAATTTTCTGCTTAAAATCGTAATTTTATAATATCTCTTCTCCCTGAACCATTTTCCATCTCTTCTCCCCTCTAATATTTATAATTTCCCGGTCCACTTTTATAATATCTTTTTTCCTCTAAACTTTTCTATCTCTTCTCCCTAAACTTTTATAATATATCTTGTCCCCTATTTGACCCCACCCCCAGTCCTTCTTACCGGATATTTAGCTAGATTTAAATTTTAAAATGTTATAGAAAATTTTAATTCAACTCTAGATTCAAATTCTAGAATGTTATGGAATAATATTTAATTTAGCTAGATTTAGATTCTAGAATGTTATTGAATAATATTTAAAGTGTTACAAAATCTAGATATAAGTCGTATGCATAATTAGGGAAAAAGATAAACAATAGAAAAATATTAAATTCCAAAGTAACCGACTTAAGTGATGTAGTTTACTTGCCTATAACTATGGTAGATCCCATTTTAAAATTTAATTTATTTAAAAATATATATTCTTAAATTAGAAATTTCAATGAAACTCTTACTTTTTTTTCTAACTATCAAATTATTTAATTTATTTTAAAAATATATATTTTTAAATAAAAAATTATGTTTAAACTCATACTTTTTCCTTACCTATCATAAAATATCTTAGAGAAGATGATGTTTTGGAGCATACGCCCCAACCTACTGCCTCAAGAGCTTGGAAAGGAATCATTTCTAGCATGCAGCACTTGGGGAGTTCTTTCCGTTGAAGATTAATGGCCGGGGAGATAATGTATGGTTATGGGATGCATCAATGGCTGCCCGGGGCTTCACTTAGGGGTCGCCTGCCACTTGGGATAGATGAAGCGGATGAGAACAGGATCGTTGAGGACATCATTGTTTCAGGCAGAGTGTGGAATCTTTCACCTCTCAAAACGCAGCTGCTAGCCTCCATTGTGAAGGAGATTTTGGACATGCCGGTGCCCATCGTAGAGGAAGAGGATCGGATGATTTGGACCGGCACTCCGAACATAAAGTTTACCTGTTAAGTCAACATACAGAAAACTTATGCCAATGGATACCACTGTTGATAATAGTTGGGAAAGGATATGGCGTTTACCGTGCCCTCAAAAACCCCGAATGTTCTTGTGGTTATGTAAACATCAAAGCCTGCTTAAAAATGCGTTTAAGTTTGATCGGAAATTTGGAGCTTCAGATAGATGCAATTAGTGTCGTAATGCTCGTGAAGATATCACACATGTACTCAGAGATTGCCGTTTGTGGCAAGGGTTTGGAGCTCTACTTCCTTGGCTGCTATTAGAAACTTGCAGCATGCTAACTAGATGGAACAATTGCTGTGTATGGATCTTGGCCTGTGACGCCCCATCCGATAAATCATACAGGTATGTGTCACAAGAGAGTTTACTTTATGCACTTATGTTATTTTTTTTTAGGAACGGACGCCCCGAAGGGCTACATTAATCGGACTCAAACTTAATCAAATCAGCAACAAAAGAAGGAAAATCTGAAGAACCAACGCAAGCCGAAGCTGCATTCCTAGCGAACTTGTGGGCTACTTTATTAGCACCACGACGAATAGACGAAAAGCGGAACTCCTCAAACGAAGTATTACAAATATCAACAATGTCCGACACAATATTACCCACCACCGAGAGATCCGGCTCCGGGCTTGTAAGCCGATTCACAAGGTTCAAACAGTCACCCTCAAACACTACCTTTCTCTAACCAAAATCCCTACCAAGCTTTACAGCCGAAAGCACTGCAAAAGCTTCAGAAATCAACGGGTCAACTTGGTGTTGCTTTCTATCTGTTTTCCACGCAACACAACTACCATCACTTCCACTCGCTACCACCCCGATCCCGATAGCATTCTCCTCCTGGAAAACCGCTCCATCATAATTCAGCTTTATCCAACCTTCGGAGGGCTTTCTCCAAACGTTATTCAAGTTGGGCTGTGTCACCGCGATGACTTCATCTTCAACCGCCGGTAATGGAGTTGAATAGGTAATGGCTGCATTAATAATGTCATGTGCCTCAACTACCTCCCCATCAAACTTCCGCACGTTGCGAAAATGCCACAGGTTCCACAGAATTGCCACCATCCTCCTGCCTTCCACCTCACTCAGCTCCTCCAGAGCATGTCGGAGTCCACTCCCGAAATCACTGGCCATCAGTTCAATGATTTGGCCCCTCATATTTGCCACATCCCATACTTATCTCGCGAGATTGCAATGAAATAAAATATGGGACATGTCTTCTCCAGTCTCCCCACACACCACACAGCGGTCATCTTCCCCGTACCTCCGTTGATACAAATTTACTGTCGTTGGAAGATTATTTCGTGCACAATGCCAAATGAAGTATTTTAGTTTAGGTATCACTTCAAGCTTCCATATTCCTCTCTAAGGGCCTTCCTTACTTCCCATGCCCGTATAACTTTGATTTTGTTCAGAAATTGAGATTGCAAGTTTATACGCACTTAGGACCGAAAACACGTCATTCGCGTTTTAATGCCAAATGAGTGAATCCGGTCTTCGTGAATGCCCCAACGGTACACGAAGAATCTTTTCTGCATCTTCCTCCACAAATTCACTACGAATCAGCTGATCATCCCAAGCCAATAGATTCGGTTTCATCAAATTGCTTACCATAGACGGAAAAATCCTAGCTTGCTCATTGAACCGCGGTGTGAAGTTTGGAGTATCCGGCACCCATCAATCCAGCCACACATGGACACCACTTCCATCGCCAATCCGCCTTCAAGTTCCTTGTTCAATCAGATATCGGGCCTCATGGAGACTTTGCCAAGCATATGAAGGATTAAGGCCTAACGGAGCGTTCCACGGCTCCAAATGGGGAAAGTATCCCACCTTCATCAGTCCCATAAGCAAGCTATTTCTATCCTTTTCCATACGCCGAAGCTGTTTTGAAAGCATGGCTAAGTTGAAAAGTTTCATCTCTCGGAACCCAAGACCTCCAACAAACTTGCTCTTGCAAAGACTACCCCAATTAACCCAATGAAGTCGCTTCTTGTTTCGATCATTCCACCAAAAGTTCAACAAAACAGAATCAATCTCTTTCAGAAGAGCATCTGGCAATAAGAAGCAGTTGAGGGTAAATGAGGGTATAGCCTGTAATACTGATTTTATTAGCACTGCTTTGCCCGCTTTCGAGAGAAATTTTTCTGAGTACCCAGATGCCTTTCTCTTAACTTTGTCCACAATACTCATGAAAACCGCTCGTTTTGATCTCCCAACTGAAGAAGGAAGTCCCAAGTATTTATCAAGAATATCCACCCGACGAACTCCCAGCACTGTTGCCATCTCATCCGCTTATTCTCTACTTATATTAGGGATGAAAATTATGGAAGATTTAGCTTCATTCACCTCTTGTCCCGATACCCGATCGTACTCCTCCAAAATGTTTTTGATACAACTCATGGAATCCACCAACGCCTTACCACACACCATCGTATCATCAGCAAATAACAAATGAGAAACACTAGGAGCTCCACAGAAAATAGTAACACCCTTGAGATTCCCCAATGATTCCTGTTCTTGGATAACAAGAGAAAAAACTTCTGCGCAGAAAAGGAACAGATAAGGGGAGAGGGGATCTCCTTGTCGGATAACCCTCTCTGGAATCAACGAACCAAACTCCATGCCATCAAGCAAGAATGAGAAAGAAACAGAAGAAATGCAAAGAAGGATGCGATCAACAAAAGTACGGGGAAAACCTAACCTAGTCATAACCCGATCGAGGAACCTCCATTCCACCCAATCGTATGCCTTGTTCATATCGAGCCTCATATTAAAGAAACCATCATTTCCTGTCCTCTTTTGCTTAATAAAATGATTAATTTCAAAGACAATCAAGGTGTTATCATTGATAAGACTATTAGAAATGAAAGCCGACTGACTCTGGAAAATAACAGTATCTAAGAAAAGTTTTAATCTATTGGCAAGGACTTTGGAAACAGTTTTGTACACGACATTACATAAGCTGATAGGGCAAAACTGGGTTATTAATTTGGGGGTTTACACTTAGGAATAAGAACAATGTGGGTAAAGTTAAGCCGTTTATCAAAATTTCCATGATTTATAATCTCCCAAACACAATTCACCACATTAATACCAACCACATTCTAATAACGTTGAAAAAAAGAGGGGCGAGACCATCTGGTCCCGGGAATTTAAGAGGAAACATAGATTTAATGGTTTTAGTTACCTCAGGCCGAGACACCGGGATAAGTAGCTTCCGCCCCATCTCATCACTCACCTTACGTTGGATAACCCGGAGAACCGAATCCAGCTGCTCTTCGAAACAACAACGGGATTTGAACAAGTCCCCAAAGTAATTCTCAATGATGCTCTTAATACCCTCCTCAGAATCATGTCTGACACCCGCCTCATCCTTCAAATGATCAATATGATTAATTCTCTCCCTATGTTTAGCTTTAAGGTGGAAAAATTTCGTGTTTCTATCGCCTTCCTGTAACTACTGGATTTTAGCACGCTGTTTCCACCGAATTTCCTCCTCTATAAGATATTGGTTAATCATATCTTTCAATAACTGTTCCTCCTCTCTTGCCTCTACAGAATTCGGTCCCAAACGAAGCACTTTCAACCGAGATTCCCATCTTTCCACTTCTTTTTTCGTTACCCGCTTCGCATTTTTTCCAATACAGAAAACCAACTCTACATCTTTCAATCCCATCTAACACCTTGTCCGAAGCTGTAGGAGCCATAGGCACATCCCAAGCCGCCTCTATAATAGACTTACATTCTGAACTTCTAGTCCAAACCGCCTCAAACCGAAAAGGTCAGCGGCCCTTCCTTACCCTCTTCTCGATTGGTTTGAGAATAGTTCGGATTGGGGAATGGTCCGAGCAAGATGCTTTAAAGTGGATCACTCTTGCATTCGGAAATATATCTCTCCAGCTTGCCGACGCCACCGACCGGTTAAGATGGGCCCTCATAACATCCTCGGACCCTCTCTTCCGATACCACGTGAAAGGTGAACTTTGTAACCTAAATCAGTTAAACCCGCATTCTCAAGTGCCCCACCGAACGCAGACATTTGGGCAAATGAATGATCCAAGCATTCAATTTTCTCGTCATTCCCTAGAATTTCATTAAAATCTCCGCTCATGAGCCACGGGAGAGAAGAGTGATTACTTAACGTCCTGATTAAGTCCCAAGAGATAAATCTATTGTGCCGTTCTGGAATGCCGTAAAATCTTGTGAAGCGCCACGCGTGATCCGGATTATCACCAGCTATAATGACATCAATATGGTTATTTGAAAAGCTTTGTAGAGTAACTCTAACGTCCCTGCGCCAAAGCAACACAAGCCCACCCCCCTTTTCAACTACATCAACACCAATACCATCCATATCCAACAAACGCTTCAAGCTATCAATCCTCCATTGCTTGCATTTGGTTTCAGCAAGGAAGATAATCGAGGGGTTGTGGGATCTAATGAAACCCCGAAGGTTGTGAACTCGCCAGGGGCCCCCCGAGCCCTGACAGTTCCAGCTCAAACAACTCATTTGGATCGGTGGCAGCCTCCACCATTAGATTAGTCATATCCGAAAGGATAACATCATTAAGGGAGGGATCAGAAGTAGTGGTAAGGTCAGACACAGAAGTGGTTTTGAAGGTTTGGTTTGTTTTAGTTCGTCGGAACTTTCGGATTGAGGGAGAGGGGCTATGGGGGGATTCGGGTAGGCTGAGAGAGAGAGGGACGTCGACCAGCTGTTCTTGGAAGTGAGCTGAGACAAAGGAAACTTGTTCTGGATGTGGAGAAATAGGTTGAGAGGAGGGTGGGCTAGGCATGGAGATATTCTCTTACTCGAAAATAAGAGATGAAGATGTTTTAGGTCTTTGTCGGGGGGGATCAGGGCTTTTGGAAGGTGATCTAAGACGAGTTCCTCCCAGAATAGAGGATGGGTTTGGGGAAATAGCTTGCACCATTGGATTAAAGAGAGGGCGTTTGGGAGCAATGAGACTATGAGTACTGAGCGGAGGTTGAGAATCAGCATTGGGAGAGTGTAAGATGATAGAGTAAGGTGTCTTGGTTTTGGTCACTGAAGAAGGAGTATTATAAAGTTCAGTTGAAGTAGGGGCAAGTACATAGTTAGAAATAGTATTGGGGTTCACATTTTCGTCTTCAGATAGAGAGAGATAGGGATGAGGTGTCTTATGAATCTCTGAACGTGAGATAGGCTTGGACTGGATAGGTTGTAGAGTAGAGGGTTTTGTGATGGACGAGATGGAAGTTTGGTTATTGGGTGCAACACTTGTTTTCGACACAGGTTTAGAGGAAGAGAACGGTGAGACTTCAGATGATGAAGCCCTTAGCCATTGTCCATAGGGAAAGTGGGGTGCAGAATCTACGAACTCATCCTTATATCGCAGCAGATAAAACTTATCCACGTGATCGCACACACCACAAAGATAACAAAAATTATTCAGCCGTTCATACTTGAACGTAATTCCCAAGCTCGCCCCATTTGGAACTGAAAGTTTCAGAAAACGGAACAACGGCTCAGTAATATTCAAACTAACCCTAACTCTGACAAAATCCAACGAGGTACTGGGGTTCGGGCTCTGACTAAAATCTCTAACACTCCCAATTCTGTCAGCCACTAGTTTCACCATTTTTGGAGTGCGACGGTGTAAAGGAAGGCCATGAATTCTGACAGTAAAGTCGCACCTATTCAAGTCCACCTTAAGTGGATCCTCCTCCTCCTTTATTTTATGAAGAACCACCAAATATTTCTCATAGCTCCAGGGTCTACTGTCAAGAACCCGCTGCATATCTATCTTGTGATTAAACATGAATAGGAAACGATCATCACTGATTTTCATAATCTCCATGCCCATGACTCGATTCATAGCCCTTAGCATAGTTGAGTGGAAAAAATCAAATCTGATCGCCCGACGAGTGAAAACCCTATCCACGAGAGAGAGTGGTTAGCTCGTCGCAAGTGAATCCCCCGAATCATTCCCAACCACAACGGAGATGGATTCCTTCTCTGTCAAGGACAGGGAGTGCGTAAAGTGTACCAATTCTGAATCAATCAAACTCTATTGTCTACCGTTGGAAGTAGAACTCGAAGGCATAGTGCTGAGATGGCTGCTTACCCCGGAGAAAAAACTAGCAAAAAAGAAAAAAGAGTAAACAAATGAAGAGAAAAGAAAACACCAAAAGAAATATCAGAGAATTAAGCGTGAGAGGATGAGAACAATAGGACGTCCGACGGCAATACGACGCGTGGGATGGCGGTCTGTCGACCGCGAGCACGACCTCCGATTGTGAGAAAACTAGGGTTTGTGTGAAACACGGCTCTCATGGGAGAGAAGCACTCAGACGAGGCAAAAATATGTGGTTTTAGCACTTATGTTATTTAATTTCCTTTTATGTGTTTAATTCCAACCTTGAGTGATTGTGTGGTTTAATTGGTTACAACACGAAAATTTTAAAATATGAATTCTTGCATGACAACTTGGAATTTAATTTAATTGTTGAAATTGAATTTGAAATGGGACTTGGGCCTATTTGCGTTTTGGACGTAATTTAAGTTAGGAAGGTTTTGGGTCGTTCGGGACCAATATGAGCTCTAGAATTCGAATTCGAATTCTGACACCGCCATTGTGCTCTTCAATAATCCGGGTCCAATGGAATTTATTTCATATTTTTCGGAAACCGTTTGGGTCTTAAACCCTTTATAAATCAGTTCACTTGAATCGGGAATCACTTAAACTGGATTTCCAATCTTGACCTAAAACTATCAGCTCTTATATATAACCTAGATCCCCTTTCTCATTTCAATTCAAACCACAAATTAGTCTCATAATGACAACCATGGAAAAGCTTCAAGAGGAAACCAAGTTTTGAACCATCTTTGCATCTTAGAGCTCATATCTTCTTCATTTCTTTATCTCTTCACGAATCGAGGTAGGTTCCGGATTTCCTTTGATATGTATTTTGATTTAACTCATAGATTTGAGCATGAAATTGGATGTATGACGTTGTATGAAGAAACCATGTAAAAATGGTGATTTATGCCCAATTTAGAGAATATGGTTTGATTGATGGATTCATGAGTTAAGCATGCTTTGGTGTTCTAAATGTTTCCTATGTGTTGTAGTTGCTAAAAGTATGTTGATAGAGCATCCCTTGGACCCGGATTATTGAAAATGGGTGTTATGAGTTTTGGCCAAAATCTTCTCTTATTTTTGTTTTTTGTTTTTTTTTCTTTTTGAACGTCAAACCCCCTCAAAGGGGATATTATTGTATATCAAAAGCAACATTTACAAGAAGAAATAACAGAAAAATTAACATAGGCCGAAATCGCAATTTCAATAAATTTGTAAGCTATTATATTAGCATCACGTCTAAGAAAGGAAAAAAGAACCCTAAAACTTGGAATCGACTCCTTGAAGTTGAAAATTGTTTGTTCCAAGTTGATTTTAATCCAATCCTGCTGATGCTCCGCAGCCGTCTTTTCTCCACAGTGAGAAGAACACTTAAATTGGCCTACAACAGGTAACTCGGCTAAGAATTTTCTCGAAGAATCACAAAAAAAAAATAGACCTGAATATAAAGAAAGTAACTAAACTTCCATACGAAAAAATCGAAAGAAAACATAATATAAAAGAAAAAAATAATGATACAGATCGTCTTTGTATCAGAAAATCCTTCCAGATCTGGGATGATGGCCTTAGATCTAGAAGAGTGGCGACGAAACTAAGAAGATACTATAAATCCAAGAGAGTGGCAACATATTTGGTTGGATTTCGATGGAATAAATCTGAAAAACTGAGGGCAGAATCCGGCGGTGGAGCAATGATCGTATTCTCCGCCGTAGGATCAAAGACTACCTTGTTTTGGGTTTGAATCACGTAAATCTTCCCTAAACTTGAATTAATTGATATCTATGTAAGAAGCATGATTTATGTGACACCCAAATTTCTCGACCGTACAGGTACGTGGGCCACGTGTGAGAGTTTTGAGAATTAATATTTATTTATTTATTTTCGTTCCTTATTTGTGCTATTTTAAATTATTTTATTTGAGTACTTGTGAATTTCGTGACTTTTAATTTTCTAACTTCCCGAATTTTGTTTCCTAAGTTGTGTAATTAATTTTCCGAGCATGATTAAATATGTAATTGATCGTATTTGTGAGATTTATGCCTAATTGACTTTAAATGTAACTACATAAGAATATTGGGACTTAATTGAATGCCTTGTTAAAGGACCTAATTACTTTATTTGTAAATTGGTTACTTGATTGAATTAATTTAAATTGTTGAAAGACCAGTTGGCAATTTCCCTCTTTCTCTCCCTCACGTATGTATCTTTCTTCTCATTTCATCCCAAGATAACACACAATTTCCCTTCATCCCTCATTTCATCGGTTGAGGCAAGGCAAGTAAGAAGCCAAGATTTCAATCGGCAGTCTGCCCGCCTGTTCTCCCACTCTGATTGTAGGTCACCATCATCGACTCTGATTGCTTCGTCGTATGTGGGATCGCCACTGGCTCTTCCGGCAACTTTTGCGACTCCACTAGTTTATTTGGGCAACTGCCTATCCAATGCCCCACTCTACCGCAATGGTAGCACATGGATGGAAGGCTCTCGTTCTCGATTTCCAGTAAGTGGCCTTCCATCTCGACCCCACTACGTAAGCAAGGGCTCCTCCAAATCCAATTCTATGCATACTCTAGCGTATTTTCCTTTTTCACCCAGAAAAGTATTCTTATCAATTTTGACCGGCACTCTGATGGCAGTAGCTATTCCATATAAAATTGGCTCCTTGTAATATTCCATTGCTAAACCTCGAATATGTACCCATGAGATCACCGTAGTAATCCGGTACTTTGCCGCTCGGAAGTTAGGTATCCACTTCGTGACTAGCTACCAGATAGTTGTCGGTTATCACCCGTGACCCTTCGATTAGGGTCATGGTTGTCTTATCTGGATAATGAGTTTTCAACATGTAGCATCCGTTTCCCAATTCAATCAAGTCAAATTCCTCTTGTAAATTCCACATCCTGTCAATACGAGCCGAGAGGTGGGTTACATTCATACCCCGTCCAAGGAACGTAAGATGATTGCTCTTTTCCAAGACCTTTGGATTTTCTCTTTGTACTTATCTGATAAGCTTATCTTTGAATAAAGGTATTCCTCGGTAGGTTCCTCGATTCGGACTGTTAAATCCAGGCTGATTTTCTGGAACTTCGGATGCTTCTCCACTTCATTGCCTAGCAGAGACTTTAGGTGTAATTTTTTCTTAGCGGATATTGGCTCCTCCTGGTATTCATTATCGATTTCCATCCCCTCCCTTCCCGCTCTCCTGAACTTTTTGGTGCTTCTTCTCAGTTGGTCGGATTCTTCATTGGAGAGAGGCGGTAGATTCTCTCTAGGGTTCGCCATTTTTTAAAAGTGTACAAATAAGGATGATTAAGTATATGATCAAAATTTCTTCTTATATTAAATATATATTTTACATTTTTTTGTTTTGATCAATAGCATATTTTTTAATATGTAATTATACTGTTTCCGGGGGATTCCGAGTTTCAACAACTGCTTCATATTTTTAGGTGCGTTTGATTTCTATGTTTTACCGGCGGTGATCGTATTGCGTTAATCTGTTGTTGATTGATCATTGTCCCCTGAAATAAGTAGAACGTGCATTCTCATGGCTTCATTGTTTCTCCTTCACTGGAATCGACAAAACTTACCAATAAGTCGCCCCATGATAAAATTAAAATGCTAAATAGTGAAGTTAGGTATGTAAAGTATAAAAGAGTAAAAGCTTAGATGGTAAACTTTAAAAATGGCAATAGATCAGATGGCAAAATGTTTTAATCCCATAACAATAAGTAAGTAGTGGCAATCAAATTGGATCTGCAAGTCTCGGACCAGCCTCAACACAGGTCTTTAAGACACGGCAAAGACATATGTCACTGCCGTGACATTGAAGCTCAACCACATTCCAACGAGTGTAAGATTTTGGGGCCAACATGGGAATCACCAAAACCTAAAAGAAAAACAATACCTCCACAATTACATCACAATTATGATTACTTGTACAAAAATAGAATTAATAAAATACTTTCACAAATTGATGAAAGATTCTATAACCCATTTATTGAATTTAAAGAACATCAAGCAAAAAGAAGTTGTATCTTGTAGGTGTTTGCAAAACCTTCCTTGTTTGGAGAAGTAAAAGTAGAAGCTAACGAGTAGAAGCAAACACTCTCCCTAGCTTTGGTAGTTAGGTAATTTCAAGCAAATGAATTCATCAAAAAAGCAATCGAGGAATGAAACTGTTGACCTCTTTGGCACCTAAATGGTAAGTTTTGATGCTTCCAAGATATTTGGTATATTTGTATATATTTCCATATAATCTTGTATCACAAGTTTAATTCTAGCATGGAAAGTTTATTTGAACTACATAAAATCATTCCTTGATTACCTTGATCTCAATCCACGATTTTATACAGCCAATAATTGATTCATACCATACATATATTTGTCACATGCTTAAAATCCATTTTTGTATGAAAAGTGTTGACCTAATACTTTTGAATTCTGTTTGGAACCTCGCTGAAGATCTTTCCTTTTGTACCAGAATAAATCCCAAACGGATCTTACCTTATTTTACTCATTATAGCCGTTGTGTACCTTGTATTTAAGAGAGGAATTCATCAGAAATCAGAAAGGGAAAAAAGAGTGCTAAACCAACATAGTGAAAACAAGAATATTGAGTTTCATATAAGGTTTGGTGTTTTCTTCTAATTCTTGTTTGCTTGTTTGTTGCCTCGAGGGACTTTGGTGGTGAAGAGGTCAAATTCAAGCTCAAGAATTGCTTGGAGCAAGTTGGGTTGTGCAGGGTTGATGGGTCGTGGAAGTAGTCGGTTGATACTAGTTCCAGCTAGGTGTGAGTGACGTTAAGTGTGCTACACTGAGGTCGTGGAAGCTGAATGGTCGCGATACTACCGCCAGAAAGAGTCACACTATCTTGTTGCCAAGAGTGGTGATCGGTTATTGTGTATCAACTCTCTTAGGGAGTTTTTCTAACTCTCTGGAACTTACTATTTTACTCCTGGAACTTTATTGTACTTGTGCTAATATATTTGATTGAAACAAGTTTCAACTCCTAAGTGAAAACTTGGGGACATGACGTAGGTCTTCGGGCTGAACTTGGATAAATAGCCGTGTCATTTTAGTTGCTTTGCATATTCTTATTTTTACATTGTCTGGTACTTCATATTTCGTACCAGTAACCATTTCAAGCAAAGCACGCGCTTAAAATATGATAAAACAGTTTTCTTGAAACCATAATATTTTCCGCTGTGTTTAATAAAGTTTTATAAAATTCTTAAAAAGGTTTTAAGGTCTAATTCAACCCCTCTTCTTAGGCGAACTCACATCCATCAATTGGGACCTGAGCCTCGTGCTCTATATATTTGGTTTAACAACCTTGAGTTAAAGATCTAATGGCTTCTTCAAGTTTTGGTGTGCTTGCAGAAGGAATGTCAAATACCAGGGCGCCACTCTTTGATGGAAACAACTATACATCATGAAAACGTCGGATGCAGGAGTTCATCATATCATTGGATTATGCTATATGGATAATTGTGGAAGATGGACTGTTAGTTCCAATGAAAGGAGAGGGTGATAAGCAAGTACCAAAGACAAAAAATGAGTATTAACGGGGAGGACATGAAATCTCTCACCATGAATGCCAAAGCAAAGAATGTGATAGCATGTGCATTAGTGAAAGAAGAATACAATCGGGTAAGTACTTGGGCAACCGATTTTGGAGAAAGAAAAGGTAAGGAAGATCCTTAGATCACTTCCTCAAGAATGGACACCAAAGGTGTCTGCCATCCATGAAGCAAAAGATATCAACAACATGAACATGGGAGAACTCATTGGTTCTCTCACTGCCCAGGAGCTGGTAATTCTCAACAAACAGGTTACTTTTGGATCAAAAACCAGATAGGATATTGCATTTAGTTCTAACCAAGAATAGGACGATGACGATCTCGACGAACAAAAGATTGATGATGAGATGGCCATGATGGTTCGTAGAATGAAAAGACTAGCTGGTTTCAAAATGATGTTCCAGAAAAATAAAAATCAATGAAAAACCAGCCAAGAGTCTGAAACAAGCAAGCAAATTATACTCTTGGAATGTGGTGAGATTGGACATAGAAACCAGACTTTCCTTAACTCAAAAAGGCGTCCAAATCCAACAAATCTACAAAGATCAAAGGCTTGAAAGTCAGTTTTGAAGATTCGGACAGCGACCCCTTTGATGAAGAGAAGCTATGTCTAATGGCAAATAATGAGGTATATTTAAATTTCGATATTGATTATGATAATGATAATGTTTATGAATTATTAGATGAATGCCATAAAGATATGAAGATACTTATGTCTTCCAATACCTCGTTGAAAAATGAATTAAATAAAGTTCTTGATGAAAAGAAAAGGTTGGAAGAAGAGATAAATTTTTTGAAGGAATCAAGTAAAAAGGATAAAATTGCTTTTGAGAATAAAATTGAAAACCTTCAAGAGGAAAAGACAATTGTTGAAAAGGAAAAGATAGCCTATGAAGATGAAGTTTTTAATTTGAAAAGACAAATCAAGGGCAAACATATTATGGATGATTCTTCAACTAGTAGAAAATTTGTTTCTGGTATTAAAAATCCCAAATTGGAATTTTGTCCCCCATTCAAAAACTAATCACTGGAACTACACCAAACAATACTGGAACTGTTCATAAAACGTGTTTCTTATGTGGTAGATTTGGTCATACAAATAAGAAATGCCCTGCAAAGAAACATATCGGTACAAAGTTTATTTGGGTGCGTAAATCTCCTACTACTAACCATGAAGGACCCAATAAAAGTTGGGTACCCAAGTCAAATTGATGATTTTTACAAGAAATGCCTAAGGAACACTCCCGAGACCAGAAGTGGTACTTGGATAGTGGATGTTCCAGGCACATGACGGGTGATATCTCAACGTTCTTGAATTTTGATTCTTGCAATGCAGGAAATGTCATTTTTGCAGATGACATCAAAGGCAAAATTATCGGTAAAGGTACAATTAGTACCAAATCTGGTACTATCTTAGTGAAGAATTCTTAAGTTTAATGAAGTATAAATCTGGGGCTTTTGAGAAATTCCTAGAATTTCAAAAGGAGGTTGAGAACCAAATTGGTCAAAAGATCAAGACACTTCGATCTGATCGAGGTGGCGAATATCTTAGTGAAGAATTCTTAAGTCATCTCAAAGATAATGGGATTATCTCTATTGAAAATGTTTGGCTTGTGGAAGGTTTGAAACATAACTTAATAAGTATTAGCCATTATGTGACAGTGGATACTAAGTTCAATTTCATCCTTCACATTGCAATGTTAGCATTACTGATATCACTATATTCACTTCTACTAGGGATAGAAATATTTATTGCATTACTCTTGATGTTTTATCTAACTAAAATGTCGAATGCCTAGCTGTGATAGATTGAGAATCTTGGACATGGCATCGAAGATTAGGTCATGTAAATATGAAACTCATCTCTCATATCACAAAGAAGGATTTGGTTAGAGGAGTACCAAAATTGAGCTTCACAAAGTATAGAATCTGTGATGCATGTAAAAAAGGCAAGCAAATCAAATATTCATTCAAATCAAAGAAGGATGTCACAAGTTCCAGCCCACTGGAACTTCTGCATATTGACCTCTTTGGTCCGATGAGAACTGCAACCTTGGTAGGTAGAAAGTGTTGTTTTGTTATTGTTGATGATTATACTAGGTTTACATGGGTATTATTTTTGACTCATAAAAATGATGCATTAAGTGCTTTCATTCTTCTTACCAAGCGTTTGCAAAATCAGAAAAATATTTTCATAAAGAAAATTAGAAGTGATCATGGTACTGAACTTGATGAGATTAACTTTACTTCATTTTGTGAAGAAAATGATTATATTCATGAATTTTCTTCTCCTAAAACTCCCCAACAAAATGGCGTGGTAGAACGCAAAATCGAATTTTGCAAGAAATTGCTAAAACCATGCTTAATGAATATGATCTTCCAAAATCTTTTTGGGTTGAAGCTATTAATACCGCATGTTATGTTGCAAATCGTGTTATTTTGAGACCATTTCTTAAAAAGACCCCTTATGAATTGTGTTCTGATAAAACTCCAAATATTTCATACTTTCGTGTTTTTGGATGCAAGTGTTTTATCTTAAATGATCGTGATAATCTTTCAAAGTTCGATTCAAAATCTGATGAAGGCATTTTTGTTGGTTATTCAATGCATAGTAAGGCATATCGTGTTTTCAATAAAAGAAAAAGGATGATCCAAGAATTCATGCATGTTGTTTTCGATGAAACTAACCCTTTTAGAGCCAAGGAAATCTTGAGCAATGAGATTGCAGGATTTGAAAGACTCACTTTAGTTCCTGGAACTGAAATTGGAAGAGAAGCTTCTAGTGAAACTGGAACTAGAACTGAAACTGGAGAAGTTCCAGAATGTGCAGAGAATACCAACACAAATACCAATCAGAATTCCAACACCAATGAGGAAGAACCAAGGTAAAGAAGGTTCAAACATGCCTCCAACCATCCGACGAATTTAATCATTGGTGGTATGCAAACTGGAATAACTACCAGATCAAAGACGAGACAAACTACCACAAAAAGTTCCAACTGTGCATTCTTGTCTCTTATTGAACCAAAAGACATTAAGGAAGCTTTTTGGGTGATCCAGCATGGGTAATAGCTATGTAGGAAGAGCTAGCCCAATTCGAAAAGAATCATGTTTGGACTTTAGTAGAGAGACCACCTAATCGTGCAGTCATTGGAACCAAGTGGGTATTTTGGAACAAACTTGATGAATCAGGTAAGATCACAAGAAATAAAGCTCGACTTGTAGTAAAGGGATATTGTCAATAAGAAGGTATTGACTTCGATGAAACTTTTGCTCCTGTAGATAGATTAGAGTCAATACGCATCTTAGATTTTGCATCTCATAAACGTTTCACTTTATATCAAATGGATGTTAAAAGTGCATTTTTAAATGGTTTTATAAGTGAAGAAGTTTATGTGGAACAACCACCTGGTTTTGAAAGTAAAGAATTGCATGATCATGTTTTCAAATTGTCAAAAGAATTCTCATTAAAACGTGGTTTTCCATTGGAATCATTGACACCACTTTGTTGACCAAACGACATGAGCATGATTTACTCATAGTGCAAATTTATGTTGATGATATTATATTTGGTGCTACTAATAATTCTCTTTGTGAGGAATTTGCAAGAAGTATGCAACAGGAATTCGAAATGAGCTTAATGGGAGAATTAAATTTCTTCATTGGATTACAAATCAAGCAAACAAGTGAAGGAATTTTCATTTGTCAAAGCAAGTATACGAGGAGTTGTTGAAGAAATTCAACATGGATCAAAGTAAAATCAATGTCAACTCCAATACAGCCAAATGCCAGACTTGACAAAGATGAGGAAGGTAAATTGGTAGATGAAAAACTCTATAGAGGTATGATTGGTAGTTTACTTTATTTAACTTCCAATCGTCCTGATATTATGTTCACAACTTGCTTATGGACGAGATTCCAGTCCTCGCCTAAATAATCTCATCTTGCTGCTGTTAAACAAATTTTGAGATACCTTAAAGGAACGATTGATCATGATTTTTGGAATCCTTATTCAAATGATTTTTTACTCACTGGTTTTTCTGATGCTGATTATGCTAGTTGAAGAATTGATAGAAAAAGTACCAGTTGAGGTTGTCAATTACTTGCTAAGTGTTTGGTTACTTGGTCTAGCAAAAAAACAAAATGTTGATGCATTTATCTACTGCTGAAGCTGAATATATGTCACTTGGAAGTTGTTGCACTCAATTGTTGTGGATGAAAAGAGTTTTATCTGATTTTGGTATTACATTGCATGAAATTCCAATCCTATGTGACAATATAAGTGCCATTTGCATTACCAAAAATCCATTACACCATTCACGCACAAAGCACATAAAGATTAAGCATCATTTCATTCGTGATCATGTGCAAAAAGGTGATGTGTGCATTGTATTCATTGATACCGAGCATCAATTAGCTGATATTTTTACTAAGGCTTTAAGTGAAAAACGTTTTTGCATGCTTAGAATTGCATTAGGGATAATTGAGCTTCCTAAACTTGCACAAAATTGATTTTTTTTTCGGCATGTTGCATGATTTTTTAGCTTCTGGTATTTACCCTCTTTGATGATGAAAGGGGAGAGTTAAAGATTTGATATGCCTATGTGACAAACTTGCCTGATTCATGATTCCATGCATATTTTATCCATGATTATATCTTGTTATTATTTATTGTGATATACTGAAAGTTATGTTGGAACTTCGGATCGGAATTAATCCTCTATTTGAAGAGGATGCACTCATTCAGGGGGAGAATTTCAAAAATCTCCTTCACACATTCAGGGGGAGCTCGGTAAGTTCTCTTTTTCAAATATCGCATAAAATTTCTAGTCATCATAAAAAAAGGGGAGATTGTTGACCTCTTTGGCACCTAAATGGTAAGTTTTTATGCTTCCAAGATATTTGGTATATTTGTGTATCTTTCCATATAATCTTGTATCACATGTTTAATTCCAGCATGAAAAGCTTATTTGAATTGCATAAAATCATTCCTTGATTACCTTGATCTCAATCCATGATTTTATGCAACCAATAATTGATTCATTCCATACATATATTTGTCACATGCTTAAAATCCATTTTTGTATGGAAAGTGTTGACCTGGTACTTTTGAATTCTGTCTGGAACCTTGCTGAAGATCTTTCCTTTTGTACCAGAATCAATCCCAAACGGCTCTTACCTTATTTTAATCATTATAGCCATTGTGTACCTTGTATTTAAGAGAGGAATTCATGAGAAATCAGAAGGGGAGAAAAGAGTGCTAAATCAATATAATGAAAACGAGAATATTGAGTTTCATATACGGTTTGGTGTTTTCTTCTAATTCTTGTTTGCTTGTTTGTTGTCTCGAG
>JBBMKE010000001.1:26184865-26197895 GCA_037834125.1 Lippia alba | reverse complement strand
CGGTGGCACACTTGCGCCTATAATATGTGACATATTATCCATTAAATTTCTGGATTTATGATCTGTTTATGAATTTACAAATAGAAATAGAATTATTCCGTATTAATTGACTTAGTCTTACCGTTGAAAGACCTTAAACAATGAATTAAAGAACATGTTATAGTTGCAATTATGACATTAATCATAGTATTCGACTTTTGAAACTACTAATTCAGAGAGTAGTGCAGTTTACTGCTTCAATTACATTCCATTCGTTCTAATGTATATGTGCATATTTGCATTACTTCTTACGAAATTTGTTCGAATATTAGTATAAAAAAAATGATCATTTCATATGATTCTCTAAAAGGTAAGAGATTTAAAATATATTTATAAATAAAGTTATCGAGAAAAAAATTAATTTTATTCTACTCGAACCTAATAAATGAAACATAAAATCGAAAAAACTATGATCTAAATATTGGCCGCATGGGCTGGTACTGGGGGAGGTGGTGATTGCCTTAACTCATGAACCTAAATAGAAGAATAATATTGCAATTATATTAATTAAGTTTTGCAGTAAACAATGTTTAATTAATTTACTGAAACCAAAATTAGTCAGATATTAACGTTACACTTGTTGTCCATAGAAGTCCTAACCATTTTCAAAACTCACAGCAACCTCGAGCTCTCATCGATATAAATGCATTACAAATATCAACGCAATCTAGAAGAAAAATTATTTATCTCATTAAAGAATACATATAAAATCTCAGTGCAGATATCGAACCTTTAAAAAGATTGTAGGATGAACAAAAACGTGGATCGGGTTACTTGGTTGTTCATTATCTTTCTGTTTAAATATAAATCATTTTTATTAATAATAGTTATATTTTTAAGAATTTGAATATAAAATTTTGATCAAATTACAACTTCGAATCGTCAAATTATATTATTTTCTATTAAACTAGTATAATATCGAACTACTAAAACTATATTATACGATGGTTTATGGTAGAATTTTAATACATCGTTTTTATACTACATTTAAGACAAACGTTTTCATGTCCCCAAAAATGCGAAATTTTCTATTATATTTGGAGATATATGTTTTTGTATTAGCTGTCTTGAGGACAATTTCCAAGGAAAATATATTCATATATTGTTCTAGAAATCTTTTTAATTGGAAAGGTGCATGGGAAGACGTTCTAGGCTGACATCACTTATTAATTAACAAATTAAAAGGCGGAAAATGTCTATACATATAAATAAAGTTTCAGAATCATTTGTCAGTCTACCGTTGCGAACGTGAACTTCTGATTAAGTTCATAAGCCACTACAGCCTTAGTACGTCGGTCTATAATTAATGTTACATAAAACACTTTTTATATTTATAGCCCTAGCAAAAACAAGAACTATATTTTTATATTTATTTGAAATCAAACACTTAGAACTTAAATTCAAGAAATTGTGGTCATGTGTTCTCGATTTAATATCCCTAGCTAAGTGTTCTAAATTCTAATGCGCGAACACTTGTGTAATATCATTTTATTATGACGTGTTACGCTAAACGTTTTTATCAAATAATTGATCACGTACAATTTAAAAAAAAAAACTCATATGGTTATATTGTGCATATATATATTGGTCCAGGGCTAGTAATATTTCGGAAATTTGGTTTTTGATTTAATTTAGGATCGTATATATATGAAGCCAAAATTTTATTTAATACGTCGACTTGAATTAAGGGATTTTGAGTGAATTTCAATATACGTGCCAGTATTAACAAAACCATTACATTTTATTTCTTTTTCATCTTTCATCGTTATAATTTTCTAGACTAGATTTTTCATTAATATGTTCTTGTTGGGTCTAATTCCTAAATTAGCTTCAAAAATTTTGGAACTGACTCTCAAGTCGTGACAGAATTTAAGTTGGGCTTATGCTTTGAACCCCAACAGCCCAACCCAAGAGATGTAGAGTTCAGCACATGTGTGTTATAAAGACAAAGCTAAGAAACATCGATACGATGTCGGATCAAAGCCAGGCTGTGAAGTGCAAGAATTTCAAAGCCCAAACACCAGTTGTGATGATGCTGGAATTGTTACTTGTATTTTCGTCCACCCAATACGTGTTGAATTCAACCCCCTTCTTCATGGGAAAACCTTTAGTAGCTATGTTGACTCTAAGCTCCCAAAAACGAGTACATTTATAACACTACAGCAAGTCAACAACCAAAGATTTTGATGTAAATAATTTGCCATGTTTGATTTGAATGTAATTCCTTTAATCTCTAGCTCAAACTCATGGGGATTAAATTGCATGCATATTTTCGTATATCTATATGTGATTTTTTTTTTATTTAATAGGATTACGCTTTTACTCCTTATCATTTGTTGGTAATGTATATTACCCGTCTGTTCGGAAGGATTTAAGTAATTTTTTTACTAAAATTACAAAAGATTAATATGAAAAATCAATATGTTGAACAAGCAGCAAATGTTAATTAGGCATACGTACATCAGCATACGCATTGCTAGCAATTTCGATGTGGACAATTTTGTAAACTCATAACTCGTTACAAGAGGATGTTCCTCCATGTTTGATAGCATCTTAAAAAAATGTAGTGATGACTAATCAAACTTGCATTATGAAAGTACTGTTGCTTAAAACCTAAAAAGAAAAAAACGGAAAAGATGAAAATGAAACTAAAGCAATGTACTGTACTACAGGGCGACCTTGTCAAAGTAAACTCTTGCAAGGACATACACATGCACATGCACAATCACGAGCTCCATATATAAAGAGTAAAGATAAATATCAACCTTGACTTTTTTAAATATGAGTTACCCACCTGACACCATACTACACGTGGATTAATACTCTCGTTTAGAAATATAAGAAAGTATATTTAAATATAGTTTTATACTACAATTGGAAACCAATATAATAAGATATATATATAGAACAAAATAAGAAGAGAATTAATTCCATTCAACTCAATAAATCAGGATCAAATGTATAATACTTACTTGATTATTTTTTTGATGCATATTGTCGATATCACTTTATTCTCTTTTATACAATTTCGTTTCCCTCTTGACCCTTTCCTTGACCTAGTTCTCTTCTTATTCATTTTTGCGTGAATCTATATTCATGAGATCTTTATTTTGTTACGCAATATCGGAGTTCTAATATTAAGGAGTGTTGTTTATTCCTCAGACCTCTTGGAACCAGACCTATTGAACTATGTGGAAGCTCATCTTCGTCATGCAAGTTTCCAAACTCACTTGTCGATCAAGCCTGTTCCCGAGTCTGGTACATGATCACCTCTAAGAACGGACCTTCTTATTTTCTTTGACTTTACACTAATTACATATATAATAAGTTTGCATTCACCAGTATGCTCTATTTTACTAATTAAATCCAAATTAAACTTTAACACGTATATAATAAAGAAAAACCTTCGTACCATATAACGTTTATCTTAAACGTGGCCTACTTGAGTAGGCAACCACAAAAAAACCGAGCTAATCTTAGTTGGCTATAACGTTTTATTATTCTTGTTACGTTTATAATCAAACAGCGTGGACATTTGACTTAGTAAACCTTTGTCGCGTTTCTATATATATTGGTAACGGCTTGTATTTATTTATTTATACACTAAAGTTGCAAATGTTTTGACAAGGAATTATTTTATTTTACTTAACCTAAACATGCTATATATGAAGCCTAGGATTACTACATTTAGATATCACTAACATATATATGAATTATACAAATAATTAAATGCCAAATCACTAGTTCCAATTACACTGTTTTGCTTATTAGGAATATAGGAATTAGGCTGCCAATATCTTTATAATTTATATATTATGTATTATTTAAGAATATTTTCCCAAAATAGTCAAATTTATTAGGTATGTCTGAGAATATTGGAGTATCTTTGTCAACAGATTTGGTACTCAATTATCCTAAGACTTTAAAAAATAAATTAAATTGGTGTATTAATTGAGTAATTGGACTATCTCCTCTTCTCCTTTCTAGCTAATTTCTAAACCATAATCTAGGCAACTTGACAGTCGACTCAAAAAAAGGTAGTCAATTGAAGTTTCGATCGGGCGGTAGAGAATTAGTGTTATTGCCTCCGTATTGACTCAAATATATTCCGTCATCAGTTTTTCAGATTTATTTCGCTGAAATCCGCCAAAATCTACGGCTACTCTCTCAGATTTGTTTCGTTGAAATCCACCAAGATCTGCTGCTACTCTCTCAAATCTACTGCCATCTGGGAGATTCATCGCCACTCTTCTCCCAGATCTATAGGAAATCTGCTTCGCCGCTAACTTTTATATGGTGCAAAAACGATGTGCATCTACTGTTTTTATTAAAAAAATATATGTTTTCTTTCAAGTTTTCCATATGGAGTTAATTTTGTCTCTTCCATATGGAAGTTTAATTACTTTCTTTAGATTTTTCACTTTTATTTTTTATGTGTTTTTCTTATCGAAGTTCAGTCTATTTAGTGTGAGACTAACTATGTGCTCCATTCGCTCTAAAAAATTACAGCTTCGATTTAGGTTCGTTCATTGCAGTTTCGGCTTGCGTTATTCCGACTTTTACTGTATTGATTGTACTGTCTAATTTGATTATATGATATTATTTTTGTTTTTAAAAAAAAATTGAATAACTGGTGGTTGCCCACTAATTTCTCGACCGTTTTAATTAGACAAAAAGAAATTGTGCTTCTTAATTAATAATTTTATTACAAAAATAAGTCAATTTATTCTGAGAATAGACCAAAATATGAATACATCCGAAAAGTTAGATATATTTGTCGACCCTGAAGTCAACCCGCTTGTCCTTATCTCTCGATAATTATATTTATTAATGTATTTAATTAATATTTACAACTAACTAATTATTGTTTTAAACAAAATGTACATCGAGTATCATCTGAGTACCAATATCAATCAACCTATAATGATTTTCAATTAATAAAGGGGAAAAAAAGGGGGTCTCAAAGAAATTTGACTTTAATGTCATATAATTCAATAATTATATAGTCGTTTGCGATCATGTGTACAAATATCTCAACAAATAAACAAGATAATTGATAAACTCCCTTGAAGACCATCACTCGGGGCTAGAAAATATTATTCAGGATAGTCCTCTATTTTTGTGTTTCAATTTCTATTCTCTTCATTTTGTACTACTCAACGTAAGATTAACTGTACATCGCATTATATTAAAAAATATAGCTTCAACTTATGTAGATTTTTTTAATATATCAACTCATGTTGAGCCATTTCTATTGGTAGTTTGGTAGATTAAGTGAAATTATGGTTTTGCTTAAAAAAGCAATAAACAAACTTATAATAATTACCAAAAAAACAAATCAATTATACAATTCACCAACTTGCTCCCTATCTCCACGGCCAAAAATACATTAAACTCGTTTGGATCTAAACGCGCTTTCAAACGTGAAGCCAAGTAGAGTTGACTTTCATAAACAATACTAAACCCTCCCTCCCTATAAATATACATAATCCATAAACCCCAAAAGGCAAAAACAAATCAAATCATAAATCCCACAATTACAATGGCCAAAACTCACCTCACTTCTCCACTATTCACTCTACTTCTCCTTTTCCTCCTCCCTGCATTTCTCTCCAATCCCTCCCCCGCCACCGCCACTGCCGCCGCCGCCGCCACTGCCACACCACCACCACCACTATGCAAGTCCACACCCTACCCTTCCTTCTGCAACACCGTCCTCCCCTCCGGTAACTCCACCTCCAATGTCTACGATTACACCCGCATTTCCCTCAACAAATCCATATCCGCATCCAAGAAATTCCTCTCCTTGATAAACAAATACCTCCGTAACCGCAAAACCCTAACCCTCACCGCGGTTCGAGCCCTCCAAGACTGCCAGTTCCTAGCACAATGCAACGTCGACAACCTCATCGCCTCCTCGCAAACCATCAACCGAACCTCCGGTGTCCTCCCAGTTGCACAAGCTGACGACATCCAAACCCTCCTCAGCGCAATCTTAACCAACGTGCAAACATGCATTGACGGCCTACAGGCTACATCCTCAGCCTGGAGCATCGCGAACGGGGTTTCTACCCCGCTCGCAAATGACACCCGTCTTTACAGTGTCTCTCTGGCGCTGTTCACGAAGGGTTGGGTTCCTAAAGGAAGGAGGAACAAACCCTTCGTGCACAAGAAGCATCTGAGGCCCGGAAATGGCAAAGGTTTGAACTTGAGAATGTCGGCCCGCAATCAAGCGGTTTATCGGGCTGTCATGAATAACAGGCGGCTGTTACAGGCGGGCAACGGCAGTTTTGATGATCAGGTTCAGGTGGTTGATCTGGTGGTGGTTAGTCAGGACGGGCTATGGGATTACACGACGATAAACGACGCGGTTGCGGCCGCGCCAACGAATATTACCGATGGGAGTAATGGGTATTTTGTAATATATGTTAAGGCAGGGGTTTATGAAGAGTATGTTTCGATTGCGAAGAACAAGAGGTTCTTGATGATGATTGGAGATGGGATTAATCAGACTGTTATTACAGGGAATCGTAGCGTTGTTGATGGATGGACCACGTTTAATTGTTCTACCTTTGGTAAGAAATTTAAATTCATGCTAATTAAATGGTTTTTTAATCGTTTAATTAAATATTTTTCGATCGTTTAATTAATTCTAGGGAATATTACATATACTTCCCCCACTACTTGCAACTTAATTCATAACTCTGAGGTTATATATGTAACTTTCCCTTCATATATGTGATTAGGGAATTAAGCCATGCACGCAAGTTTAAACACTCTACATCAGTCAACGAACTTTTTTTAGAAAAAAAAAAGAAAATTATTGTCGAGTTCCCACCTATTTTCTAACGAGATTTAAATCGATTATCTATCTATTTATAGGTGCTAAATTAATCAAGAACTCCTTTCTCATTATTTTCCTTCTTTTTCCTTGCAGCCGTCGTGGCCTCCAACTTCGTCGCGGTGGACATAACCTTCCGCAACACCGCCGGCGCAATCAAGCACCAGGCCGTCGCCGTCCGCAACGGCGCCGACCTCTCCACCTTCTACCGCTGCAGCTTTGAGGCCTACCAAGACACCCTCTACGTCCATTCCCTCCGACAATTCTACTCTGAGTGCGACATATATGGCACAGTTGACTTCATCTTCGGCAACGCTGCTACGGTCCTACAAAACTGCAACATCTACCCTCGACTCCCGATATCGGGTCAATTCAACGCCATTACGGCCCAGGGCCGAACCGACCCGAACCAAAACACGGGCATTTCCTTTCAAAACTGCACGATCCGGCCCACGGACGATCTTGCGGCCAATCTAGCCAACAGCACTAAACCGACCAAGACTTATCTGGGCCGGCCATGGAAAGAGTACTCGAGAACGGTTTACATGCAGTCGTTTATGGATAGTTTGATCGACCCGACCGGTTGGAGTGTGTGGTCCGGGGATTTTGCGCTGAACACGTCGTATTATGCCGAGTTTGCTAATTATGGACCGGGTTCGAACACCAGCGGCCGGGTTACCTGGCCGGGTTTTCACGTTATTGGTGCAGGTGATGCTGCAAACTTTACGGTGGCTGCGTTTATATCGGGAGATGCGTGGATACCTCAGACCGGGGCGACTTATACGAGTGGATTGTTGTGATTTTTTGAGCATTCATGATTCTCGTATATTAATTGTTTTTTATTTATTTTTTAATTGTATTATGAAATTCTTGTAATTGCAATTGGAATAACAAATTTGAAAAATATTCAAAATATACAAATATATTATGTCCTTTCACGATATCCCATTATTGAAAAAAAAAAATGGTCTAAACCCATTATTGAAAATTTCCGGTCTGAATTGATGCATAAGTTTTTAAATTCACTAAGTATAACTTGAAATTCTTCTTCCGAAATCTTTTTCTAGGGTTTGAGGGTTGGTTGGATACGAGTGTAAGTTCCTGAACCTATTGAATATAATATGAAATTATACTTAAACCATTGCTCAAAAGGAATACCTTATTAGTTATATTTAGACTTTTTAAATTATACACAAATTTCATTTCTTGTACTTTTCGAAGAGGGCATGACAATCACAACATCAAAAAGATTAGTATATCATAAATCATCAAACAATCACATAACATGAATTGTACTTATATCAAGAATATTAAATAATTTTGAAGTACAAATAAAATAAATTTTTATTTGATCAATAAATCCTATGATCTTACACCTTTTAAGTCCTTATTCCTTCCCCAAACCACCTTGAATCACATCTCCTTAATTAATTTATTTACCAAAGTTAACCAAAGCCGTGGCCAGCATACTCTTGAGGAAGTCATTAAAGTCCTTCAAACCCCTGGCCAACCTATAATCTCTTCCCTTCTTGTGCTCCAATTTCTCCTCTACATTGCTGCTCCTGAGCTCTTCCTCGCACGCACCAATGGAGTCAGCTGCAGCCTCGATGAATTGCTTCGTGTCGTCTAATGCATTCGCGAGGAGAGCGTTGATCGCATCCTCGATCAGATCATCAACGGAGTTGTACTGCTTGGCGCAGTCGGACAGAGCTGCCTGGAGCATGGGAGCCACCTCTGGAAGCCGCATCACGGTTTTGATTTCTTCTGTGACGTTCTCCGCATGATGTTCTACGTACCTACGAAAATTTACGATACTTGACGTCAGTTATCTTAATAAAAGTTGTAGGAAAAAACTCGGTGTACTATGAATATGAATGTGTTTTCAACTTTTTATCTGAACTTTCAAATATTTCAGATTGCTATCTGTACGTTATAATCTCGATCCAGTAATTATATTGTATTCATACTTGAGGGTGAAGAAGGCAAGATCCTTGGCACTAGTCTTCTGGTTCGCGGGCGCGGATTCCAACGTGGAAACGCAATCGGCTTCATTTTTCACCCCAGCTGCTTTGCATGCATTTGTAATCAAAGAATTATCAGAAGATTTCACTAACTTCTGGTGGTTATGAAGCTTAAAGGGCATGAAAGGAATTGGGCTCTCAGCTATGGCCGTCAGATTAAGGCCGAAGGCCAAAATTGTTGCTAGAAAAAACAACTTGTGCATCATGGCTACGTCCCTTCTGTTCTGCACTTCAATATTGCTTTTTCCCCTCTCTGGTATTCTTTCTATGACTACGGGTAGGTATGAGAGGTTACCTGAAATAAATACAATAAAATGATATTTTTGACACAAATAATTATACGGTTGCGAATTTTTGAGAAGGAAATTATTTGGTGCGTAGAATTATATGGTTGAAAATGTAGGAAATTCGAATGGCTGGAAAATGGATGGCACCGTAATAACAGGGTAGACGTCAAATTGGGTGAATTTTTGAGGAGGTTAAGGTCGGCCGTTGCTTTAATAAGATTGTGTTAAATATATCAATATTATCTATCATGAATAATTAATATTAAAGCATAAAAAATATTTTTCACACAAAACAACTGAATAATGTGAGAAGATAATCGAATCATTAAATATTTAAATATCTCAACAGTCTGACAATCCAGAACAACGCAAGTGAGAATCTGTCGCTCAAAATACATAACCGGGAATAGCTTTACAACTATTTGGACGAATTCAAGACTAAGATAATCATACAGTTCTGTTTTTCTTGACTGGTGGAGCTCGAGCTAAGTTTATTCCGTTGCTGAGAAGAACTGTTTTCTTGTCTGCTTGAGCTCGAGCTAAAGATTATTCGGTTGCTGAGTAGAACTGAAGAAACGTGAGGGATCTGTCTCAACTAACTGCACCGAGCCACCACCGGAAACGAATCAAGAATCAAAACTTTTGAATGAAGTCGTATATATGATGATTTATTTCCTCTGGTTTTTCTTGGTTGAGAAAGTGAGCCACTCCTTCCATGATCACTAGTTCTTGCAAGAAGGGCACATCTCTCTTGAAGCCACCGTTGTGGATATATCCCTTAACACCGGGAGTATTGTAAGTAAGGTCAAGATCTCCGACAATGAACTTCACCGGAACTTTTATTTGCACTCCCGTCCATGGAGCCATGAGCTCCCAATTTCCACATCAACAAGAAAGAAAATGTGAAAACACGAAGGGTAATTATGGACAGAGGAATTTCAGAAAACAGATTTCAAATGACTTCATACTTATAATAACGAGCTTCAAATATCTCAATCTAAACTCAGCCTAAGAATATCAAAAGCTTTGCTCAATCACATAGCCATGTCAAATACATACTATGATCATATCCTATTTCCAACATCTCTTAGGGGAATGAATTTAAATCATGGAGCTTGTAACATCAACAGCAAGACTTACAAGTCCATAGCACGATAGTAGTTCAAACCGCCCGTGAAGCCCTTTTGGTTGAATTTCGCAGCATAAAACTGCACATCCTCTTCTGACAGCCACGAGGGCATCTCGATCGGTTTTCGAGACGAACCCCCAAATCCAACCTCCTTCGGAACTCGAAGAGGAGCTGGATTTCTTGTTAGTAAGAACTTCTTAATCAACAATGCAGTATCAATCCGAGAAAATTCCTCCTCAGCTTCCCCTGGCTCCTGACAGAGGAAATGAAACCAATTTGATTATCTAAACAAACACAAGGACCACAAACCATTCAAAATTAAAGGATATGCATTGGTGGCAGATAACCATTACAATGGCCGAGAATTTGGCATATTGATCGGAGATTTAACAAATTCAACAGCTAAAAGAACAAGCATCAAACCCTAAATTCGAGGAAATGCTTCAATTTCATAGTGTTCCAGTTGCAAATTGCAGAAAATACCAAAAACTGAATCAATTCACATTTGAGGAAATACTTCAATTTCATATTGTTCCACTTGCAAACTTGCAGAAAACACCAAAAACTGAATCAATCCACACTACCTGAAATCTGCAGATGTAATAATCATCCCCAAGTATCGCGCGCATAGATTGAATCGGCTTCCTCTTCGGATTCCTCGGCTGAAACGCAACGCTCATATTAACCAAAGCCCTAATTCTATCGGGGCGAAGCTGGCAAAAGTACCAGGCCATAACAGCTCCCCAATCGTGGCCAACCAAAAAGACCTTATCGATGTCCAAAGCGTCCAGCACGCCGACCAAGTCGGCGACGATGTGGAAGGCGGTGTAGCTGGCGGCGGACCGCGGCGCGTCGGAATCACCGTAGCCGCGGAGGTCAGGGGCGATGGCGCGATAGCCCTTGGATGAAAGGAAAAGCATCTGGTGCCGCCATGCGTACCAGAGCTCGGGGAAGCCGTGGAGGAAGAGGACGGCGGGGCCGCCGCCGATCTCCGCCACGTGGAGGTTTATGCCGTTGGTGGGGATGATTTTGTGCTGGATTTTATCCATTTTTGATGGTTTGTTCTTTGGATCTTCTGTTGAAAAGTGAGGATTTTATGATTTAAGGGCGTTGGGTTTTGGAAGATGTGCCCAACTCTGTTACAGTAAAGTCCCGCCTTTATTATTATTTTCTTATCTATCTTAATAAAATTTTTAGTTCTTATAATCTCAAATTATTTATTGTTATCATCTACTAATTATTTAAAGTTTATAATTATATAAAAATAAATACAACTTTTAGTGCTGTTCAATATAATGTGAAATATAAAACCATTTCGCTTTTGCACCGCCCTAGTTAATTATACTACACGTAGGAAAGATTAGGCAAATAAATTGGTAGCTTTTTACTAAAAAGTTTGAAAATTTTGAACCTCATCATAGGACGGTAAGATGTTTTGTTCCTCATGTAGAAAAGAAGTGTTGTTTTTTCCTTTGGAAATTGGAACCACATTTTAGAATTTTTCAAAGGTACATAAAATTTTGCGCCAATTCAATTAATTAAAAGAACAATATTTATTATTTATTTTATTATTTTTCTTAAATTTATCACTAACTATATAATAAAATACTCATTAATCATTACATCAACCAAACTTGGTGAATTTCTACTTTTGGTGTGGTTTTGCCCCTCTAATTCACTTTTAGTGTAGTTTTTTGGGGTATTGCAAGTTTAGAGCTTTCCACAACTCTCAAAAGCGGAATCATAAAAAAATATTTTTTTTAATTAATTTTTCTCTTGTTCCGCTTATTTTACAAGCGGAAATACTATTTATTGTCGTTTAAAGACGAAGAGCCACGCGGCTCCGTTTACGAACGGTTTTTAACTGGAACAGTTTTTCCGCTTTTATTAAAATCGGAACCGGAGAGATTTTGAAGACGATAACTCGCGTTATTTCTCTTATCGCGTTTGTTTTCATATATTTTAAATAATTAAATTGTTGTGTGTAATTGTACAGATAAGTACAGTGGTTCCGTTTTTTGTGGATACGGAAAGATACAATTATGATTCATTCCACTTATATTTTTATTGATTTTTTATTTGATACAGTATTTCTGTTTCTCGTAGAAGCGGAACTCTTTTTTATATTTATTACTCGAATATTATTATTGCTTTGTATGTTGTTTTTTGTCACATTTTCCGTTTTTTATGGAAACGGAAATATGCAATTATGATTCATTACCCTTATATTTTTATTGGTTTTTTATTTAATACAGTATTTCCGTTTCTCGTAGAAGCGGATTTATTTTTTTATATTTATTTCCCGAATATTATTATTGCTTTGTATGTTGTTTTTTGTCGCATTAATTCCATTTTTTATGAAAGGCGGTGAAACTTTATTTTTGGGTAGTTATTTCACATGTACCTTACCATGCGAAATAAGGTGAAATTTGTTATGGTTGCCACAAATCAACTGTAAATATTGCGGAAATTAAATATATCCTGTTTTTGAGTAAAAAATGAACGATTATTTTTTCAGAAAATTAAATAAAAACCCTTGTATAATAGGCAGAACCTTGTAAATTTTACTTAGTACATATTGACGAACTGCATGTAACTTCATAGTAAATGATGTGATAGATATAATATTACCAATAATATTGTGAATTGTATTTACTTGCATGAACATGTAAAATTATGGTGTTGAACAGATATCTTATCTCATTGCACTACC
>JBBMKE010000001.1:26165992-26180145 GCA_037834125.1 Lippia alba | reverse complement strand
AGACTCCCAGTTAATTGCAAGCCAAATCGAGGGAATTTATGAAGCAAAAAAAAACCACCATGGTGCGCTATCTAGCAAAGGTCAAAGAGATCATTGCCGAATTCAAGGAGTTCCAATTACTGCAGGTCCTACGAGCGGAAAACGAGTGCGCTAAGTTTGCATCTTCTCTAGATGAAACCTGCGAGCGGACAGTTACTTTTCTCAGAATCGAGAAACCTCTGATAGTGGAAAGCGAACCTTCGGGGCAGGTCAATATGATTGATCCCTCCGAGCCATGCTGGCTTGACGCGATCATCTTGTTCTTCAATGACGGAATTGCCCGAGCAAAAAAATTGAAGCAAGAAAGATAAGGAACAAAACCCTCAGATTCTCGCTGGACAGCGATGGGCAGCTCTTCAAACGCTCGTTCCAGGGTCCACCCATGAGGTGTTTGAGACCCTCGCAAGCGAAAGAGGTGCTAGAACATGTGCATAGCGGAATTTGTGAAAACCATTCTGGCGGTCTAATCTTGGCCAAAAAGATACTAAGGAGTGGATTCTATTGGCCCTCAGTCTTGCAAGATGCCATCAACTACTCCAAGAAATGCCCCAAATGCCAATTTCACTTGAACGTCCCTCAGCTCCCAGCATCTAAAATGATCTCATTTGACGTTTCATGGCTCTTCGATCAATAGGGCATTAATACTGTTGGACCCCTCCCTATGGCGGTTGGACAGTGGAAATTTGCAATCATAGCAGTGAATTACTTCACAAAATGTGATGAGGGAGAGACTGTGGCTAAGATCATATTTCGAACGGTCAGGGATTTTATATGGAAGAACATCATTTGCAGATATGGAATTCCGAGGGTTCTCATTTCGGATAATGGTTCCCAATTCATCGCCGCAGACACTCGAGACTGGTGATCGGAACTTGGCGTCGAACAACGCTTCACTTCCGTTGACCACCCACAGGCTAACTGTCAAGCTGAAGTAACTAACAGGATTATACTCCAACATCTCAAAACGATGCTCGAGAGTAAGAAAGGTGAATGGGCCGAGGAACTCTAGGAAGCCCTATGGGCATATCGGACTACCCCACGAGCGGCAACAAACGAGACTCCTTACGCTCTTACATACGGATCTAAGGCAATGATACCTGCAGAGCTTGCTCAAGAGTCTACACGCATAGCCTACTTCGAGCCCATCGCTAACGGCAGAATCGAGCACTAGAATTGGACTTACGACGACAAACGTGACATCGCTTGGGCTCGCATTCACAAGTACAAGGCCACGGTCACCTCACAGTACAACAAGCGTGTTAAGGAGAGAACTTTCCAACTAGAAGACTTAGTTCTCAAGAAAGTTGAAGTTTCAAGCATGTGGGTAAGCTGGACCCTAACTAGGAAGGCCCCTTCAAAGTTATACAGGTACGAGAAAACAACACCTACCTGCTCGAAATATTGCAAGGCGAGCGTCTCCCCTGACCGTGTAATGCTTGTAATCTTAGAAAATTTTACGTATAAATATTGTATCATTCCCCTCGGGGCACGTTGTACTTTCTCTTAACGAAGTGTAAAGCATGGAATACGAGTATTTAGTGTAATTTACTTATCTTTTATTTAATCTATTTTACGAATATCTCTCATTCGAGGGGTCAACAGAGCTAAACTCCGTGTCGAGAGAACTCCACGTCGAAATAGCATCACATAGTGCTACTATAGTCCCTCTGAAAACGAGCGGATTCAGTAGACTAAAACTTATGAGACACAAGCCAACAGATTCAATCCTAGCTTACTCTCGAGATTCTTGGACGGATCATTTCCTGTTTTAACACTTAGCAAATTTCTCTAAGTTCAAATTAGTTATAGCTAGAATTCCCTAACGATCGTTACCCTCAAAGGCATTCTATACTTAGTCTATTTCTGCACAACTTGGAATCTTCTCTCTTATTCAGTATTAACTAGCCAGGGTGATCCCTATGCGGACACATCCTCTAGCCCATACAGTTACCTACACCTTCTTATCCCTCAACAGAAGAAAGAGTTAGAGCATGCAGACATTCAAGAATTATACAACAGGCAAGGCTCATCATTTTTCAACATCATGCCAACACACAAGGGAGCAACATACATTAAAGAACAACCAAACAGTCATCAGAAATCAACAACACTTGTAGTGGAAAAGGAATACTCATTCAACAAAGAAACTACTAGAAATATGATGACAGAAATTGTGTTGAGTGATCAAAAAATTATTAAATCAAAAACACAGAAGCAAATTGTTCGAGGAGCAGTAAAAAGTATTAAAGTTCATGGAAGACAGAGATAAAAAGTTGGAGTTTCAGGAGGAATTGGTAGTGTTGGTTTGAGCATCAAAGGTAG
Organism: Lippia alba; assembly: GCA_037834125.1. Taxonomy (NCBI): domain Eukaryota; kingdom Viridiplantae; phylum Streptophyta; class Magnoliopsida; order Lamiales; family Verbenaceae; genus Lippia; species Lippia alba. The sequence goes on along the minus strand of JBBMKE010000001.1, from coordinate 26,177,784 downwards.
GGGGACCCTCAAATTCCGGCAGTGCAATGGTGAGGGGAGTGGGATTCAGAGTCCTTCCAGCAAGTGAGGAGCCTTCTCCAGCGCCTTTGTCGAGAACCAAAAGCCCTTCTTGAGGCCTGTTTGTGGCAAGAAATTCCCCTTGCAGTGTTTAGACTACTTCCTCGTATAAGGGCTCAGGCATATTTTTATCTAAAGTGGATCCCAGACACCCGGAATCATTTCCAAGTTCTAATCTTTCTCCATGTAAAGCTGGGGATGATCCTGAGTGTTAGATGGAACGAGACCTAACTTTATCAGTTGCCCTATGCCTTTCCAGAAGAATAACCTCGTGGTGGTGAAACAATGGAGGCTGGCTACGAAGTCGAAAGCTTTCGAGCGTACGAATTTCATTATGGCCTCTTTGGCCGCCCTCACCTCAATCACGGCGAAGTTCCTCTGTATCTCCAGCAACTTGGTGCTCGCCTCGTTCAACCTCTTTTCTTACTCCTATGCAGCCTTCTTTTACTCCTCCTTTTTCTTATTCCAGACTATCCGATCGTCCTTGAGCTTCTTGGTGGCCTTTTGCCACTCCTCCTTGACCTTCGTCAGGCGCTTGTTCCTATTGGCGAGATCATCCATTGCGGTTCCATACAAAACTTTCAGCTCATCATATTACTGCTGGAGAGCAACAGGATCGGTGAACCTCGGAAGTTTCTTGTACTTCGTCTTCCGCTCGGCATAAATCTTAGCGCGTCTCTCCAAGTTTTTAATCCTCGACAGCACCTCTTGTGAAGGGACAAACACTTAAGAAAATAAATTCAGGTTACACTATCGAAAGTACTACAAAAGGAAAAGTTGAGGAAAGCCTCCTTACAGCAATCAGAGCATGGCTCGCTTCAGCCAAAACCTCTTCCGCCAGCTGATCATTCAATACCTCATGATCTCCAGCAAACTGAACTTGGTCCAGTACACCAAAGCTGATCAGTTGAGAAGTTAGGCTCCTTCTTAGCATGACAGGGCCATCCTTCGCAGTCCTCTCATAATGAGCGTCCCCCTGACGCTCAAACCTCTAGTAATGCTCCTCCTCAGAAGAGGAAGTGTACCCATCGTCTCCCTCGATGGCCCGACCACTACCTTCTTCCCTTTTCCAGAGACACGAGCCGGGTCCACCATCCTCTTTCTCTTTTTTGAAGGATCAGAGCGACCCTCCACCGCTTCTTTTATGAGGACCCCCGAGCCAACACTCTTAGAGGCCTTTGTACCCGACTGGGTCGCCTTCACCAATTTCTTCTTCTTCTTGGGTGGCTTGGTGACCACCTCTTGGCGCTCGGGGCCTTGTGTGTCCATCAGATTCTGGCCTCGCTCTTGGGCATCGCTCGCCCCGCCACTCACTTGACCATTGTTGTAGTGGGAGTTTGAGGGTTCTCCGAGAAAATGGCGCTCGGAGTTCTTGCCTTCAGAAGGGCCACAATCTTTGCTGCTGCTCTTCCAGGAATCAGTACTTCAATCACTACATCAAACGCCAAAAAACGAGCATCAGAAATCATACACCGCAAAAGGGAAAAGACAAGTAAAAATACTAAGGAGTTTACAACACTCAGAGTTCGTAAAAATGTTAGCATGAAGTTAGTTTCTAGAATTCTAACTGTCTTTGTCCATTATGGCTGTGGGGGGATTCTCAACCATTCTTAGATGAGCCGAGAGCCCGAAGCGGAAAAGGGCCTCCTCGCTCTACAGTAACTCCTTCGTTTCCACACAACTGTTCAAGTTCTTCATTGCGAAGGCCACACTTTTGGCCCAACCCTCGAAAGACAGGGCTGGGGATCTCTCTCTCACCAAAGGCCCATCTCAGTGCACTACCCATCTCTCGGATACTCCAAATATTCCAGGTGGGCCAGCCACAAAGAAATATTTTCCCTTCCATGTCTTGCCGTGGGAATCCTTGGGAGAGTTTATAATCTTCAGATGCCTCTTAGAGGAAATGTAGTAGGATCCATCCTCTTGCGACGAGCGTGGAGACCGAGCCACTTGAAAGAGTCTGATGAAGTTGTTGACCGATGGTTCCTACCCAGTGGCCTTCATCAGAGCCACAAAGAAGTTTATGAAGGCTATCCCATTGGGTAAAACTTGCGAGGGATATAAGTTTATATAATTTAGAATATCTCTCACCTCCTGAGGGATAGGAAACCACAAGCCCCCCAAAGTAACTGAATCCCTATACACTGTCATTCAACCCTCGGGAGGATCATTAACGTGCTTGTTTTCACCCGCGGTGCGCACCCCCAAGTTCGGAGCCCAGTATGTACTATCCATCAGCTTATCCACTTCCTCGAGAGTCATGGTAGACTTGATCTCCGCAGGCGTCTTTTCAGTTTTGTGGGGATTTGACCCTCGTACCTTCGTAAGGGGTTTCTTCCCCTTTCGTCTTTTCCTCGGAGGCTCTTCCTCAACCGAGCGACCGGAAGTTCCCACTTCCTCAAGGTTTATAGCCATGGTAACCCTGTGGTCCTGGGGTCTTACCGCGGAATTAGTTATGGGGAAAACCTTTTCCCCATGTTGCATTATCAATATAGAGTTGTCACACTGCTCAAATAACTCCGCAATATTTGTCGGGGAACGCTCGTGCATTCCCTGCACTGCTACGTTCAACTCCTCATCGTGCCAACCCCATTCACACTAGCGACAGGCACCGCCATTGGAACCCCCTCTCCATCATCCCTTGTTGTCACCGGAACTGCCGCAGGGATCCTTCTCCTTCTTTGAAGAGGAGAGACATGGGGAGACATCTCCTCTATTTCTGCAGCCACATCACTCAACGTAGAGTTATTGGGGGAATTCCCACTCGCCATGAAAAGCTTGGATTTGGTTAAAGAAAAGAGATTTGAAGATGAAGAACAAATCTAAAACCTAGGGTTCCAGAAATCAACAATCCCATACGACATTCAAGCGGTAATCTTCCCAACCTAAAGTCTACTGTTAGTAATCGAAGTTGTCGAGAAGATGGCTACCTTAGTCTGAAATCTGAAATTTTGCCAGAGATGCTAAGGTTCGCAGAGAGAAATCTTATGCCTTTGGTTTGCTTTAAGTACGTAAAGAGCAGAAAGGATCTGCAAAGTCCTATTTATATGGTACACAATCTGCAAAAATTTAAAGATTGTAATCATTCCCACCTTGGTAACTGCCACACGTTAACCGAGGTTCACGCGCCCACGCTTCCACTCTGCATTAAATGCAACTGCGTAAAGGTGTCCACAGATAAGATTATATTTATACTCTGTAGTAGTTACCCGTTGCTGAGACGCTCGCCATAAGTTACAGCTGTAAGGCTCTAACTTTCTGTATTCTTGGAATCGCTCGAAGTTTTTTGAAATTCCACAGTACGCTTAAGACTTCACTGCAGAATTTGGGGGGCAAATGATGGACCCAAATTACGCTCGTATCCCTGTCGTCCACGTGTCGCAATCCTGGACAACCTTCATAAGGAATGGAGTACTTTGAGATGGAACGCTCGAAGGAACAAGGCTCGCGAAGGGATTCCAGCCTCTTCCACACATCTCTCTCATAGTACAGACTCATGCTTGGATTAACCCAACGCTCGAGGCCTGGACCCTCGTTACGACCCTTACTAGGGGAACCACTATACACGGTAGTATTCCCTCGGCCTGACCAACCCTCGGGCACTATGCGCGCGTAGGGTCAGCAGCGCCACTTTCGACAAGATAGACACATCTCGAGCGTCCTTCTGCTCGGGACCTCATCCATACACATTCTGATGTTCGAGGGAATAATCCCTTAACTGCCGCTGACACAACAACTGAGCATAACCGTCTAAAAGGTGATAGTGACGCACATACGTCGCTTTCAGGCCCTCACGTCCTGCCACGTGTCTAGGGCAACAGTATTGCAGGACCACACGGGTAAGGAATCCACACTCACATTCCTCAAGCAATCTTCATCATTTTCACGGCTTTCTTCACTTACAAGAAGCACACACTGAACTGGAAAAACCCTATTGCTGCATATCTTTCAAGCTTTCATAGCTTCGTCTTCTTCATCTTTAAGGTGTTACCCTAGCTGGTAGAATTCATGTTCATTGGAAACCCAGTTCCTAAGGCTCAACGCCTGTGATGGTCTTCCCTTCACACAAATAGAAAGTGTTTGGTGTTTAATTTCCCCTTACCATTTCCGACACTATATATATATATATGTGTGTGTGTGTATGTGTGTGCGCTTTTATTTATAATTGTACAGTACACGCGTCACCTTTATTTTATTTGATTTTAGAAAAATAATATAACCTAATTAAGTTAATTTGTACACATCATTCCTAGATACATACTACAATGTTATATATTTGTTTTAATTAAATTTTGCAAAATTTAATTTTTATATGGACATATAAGTTGAAATTGTAATTCTTATTCATTAGAATATTACATGCAAATTCAAAATATTTTTTTAAAAGTAAATTTTATTTTCTCTTACTACCGACACTGTGCATACGAGATTTACGCTAGTGTATATATATATATATATGTGTGTGTGTGAATGTTGGCTTCTCGTTTAATTGCATAAAAGTGGTCCTTCATTATATAGTTTTTTTTTAATATATATACACATTAGTCAGAATAATATTTTCTTATATTCGGCATGAAACATGAAATAATACGTAGATGACAGGTAAATTCCAAAAGAAAATTTCCTTAATAAGATCGAGCAAATTTAATCTTAATAGTAATGTGCAGCACATTGTTGTGTGTAAATTGAATTCTCTGAATATTTGGTGAAGCTATGTGCCTATCTCAGGGTAATTATAGTTGTATCAGATTAGGACCATGAATGACAGTCGACTGAGAGATTTTTAATGTAAATTTATATGAATTATTTTTTTATTTCAAAATCTATTTCACTATCTATTTTTGCTTGATTTTTCGAGATATAGTAGTTACGTTATTGGTTTTTCGTTTCAAATGGTAAAAGTAAAACTCTCGTATTGATATTTATGTCTCACTTATAAAGATTTAAAATTGGCAAACGTTTTAACTGTAGTGGCAGATTAGTCTAAGCTATAAATATAACAATAATTTTGAAGTCACGTAGAAAAAGAGGTCGACCACGAGCATTGGATCACTACACGTATTTAGGTACAATTTTGACAAAAAAAGATTGGTTGATAAATGATAGTAGTCGTACTCGTGAAAATCACTAAATGATCCTCTGTAGTCACTCAAATGTTTCAAGGAAATCAACGTCATTTTCCACCTCATCAAAAATATAAATAAAAATTAAAAAATAAAAATGGGTAATATGGGATAAATTCGCAGTTAGACATTATATTTTTACTTAATTCCCTATTTTGACAAAACATCGTATGATTTTCACATAATATTGTACATAAAATACCTCTTAAAATATGTTGTATAATTTTTACAAAATGTAGTACTAAAACGCTCTAATGTTGTATTTATATCCTATTATGTGGTGTAATTTTATGGAAAGTAAAATAAAAATATTCCAAATGACGGAGAGTTATTTCAAACTGTCCCTAAAAATACTAATTGAACTTGTCACGGCTGTTACACATTGTATAAATATTTCTGCCTTTTTTATTTTATTTTCTGTTTCTTAAGAAAATCATAAGTATAATTAATGCGTGTATTATATTGGTTATCTCCCCAAATTAAGTGAAAAATTAAGCTTAAATTGCCTATGTTGTCCTCGTAAAATTTTTGACAGATAGGTCAAGGCAAAATAAAATTTAAAAGTTGAAGAGCTAACTAAAAGCAAATTAAATTGATTCTAATTAAGTTTCATTTGACTTTTTTCTTAAATTTCTTTTGCTTCTTGAAATGATTTTCTTAGAGAAAAATTATTTTACATCATATTTAATAATATATAATGAATAAATTAAATATTTTTTAAAATATTATTTTAGTTTGTTATATCATATCGAATATTTGTATAGAATATCATCATTAACACTATCCAAGTGATAAAGTTCAATAGAAAATCATTATTATCATATAGAGATTGATAGATGGATAGATATTACCATGTTCATATTTTGTATTCATGTTCTAGATATAAAATTTATATAATTAGACATTAATGCTCACATGTACGAAATTTTAAATGACAAGCTTATAAAGTAATATGTGAGACATCCATGGCTAAAAACATGCGATCATCCATATATAATGATTTGATAATTTTTTCCTTATCATCTAGTTTTTAAGGGTAAATTAAGCTAAACAAAATAAAATTTATTTAACATGATATTAGAACCAGTTTTATGCTATGTATGTTTCTCCAACTATAGATGTTTGTTCATGCATCTCGATCCCCAGACGTTTATTTCATTAACTGAATGAATTATTTTTTAGAGCAAATTACGTTTTTGGTCCTATAGGATTATGCTTTTTGCAATTTTGGTCTTATTATTTTAGAAGTAGACAAATTTAGTCTCATTGGTTTCAATTCGGTGCAATGTTGGTCTCACCGTTAAAAATTAAATGGAACCGTTAGTCATTGTAAATAAATTGCACTTTTAGTCCCATACGACTTGATCGTTCTCATTTTAGTATCACATTTTTTAAAATAGACATATTTAGTCTCTCTCTTTTTCTCTTTTTTATTTCTTTTTGCAATGTTGGTTCTTCCATCATTTTTTTTTTTGACAGAAATAAGTATTTTGACCGTTAACTCTAATTTATATTATTTCTTCTTTTATCTTTTATAATATTGGCCCTTCTATCATTTTATTCTTTTATTTTGTGTATCAAAGATAAAAGATGAAATAATATAAATTAAAGGGTTAATTATACGGATTCCCCTGTTCTTTGGCCCTCTGGGCGGATTGCTCCCTATCCTTTGAAAAATCGCTCATTTAACCCATTTGACCAAGTTTGACTATCGATTTCTCCTCCTACATGACGATCTAAGTTCCAAGACCACCATCATCGTGCTCGTCTCTCCCAGGAGAACAAAATCCATATCTCATCCGACCCAATTAGTCGTCAAACACTTCATTGTTGTGGTCATCTTTGTCCGATGATTTCTTATTCGTCGGTTGTTGGATTTTGATTTCAAGACCATTGTTGTGTTCCTTATGTCGAGACCTTCAGTTTGATATATCATATCAATACATTTGATATTAGCATCGTACAAATATGCTTTGTTAAATTTTTTTCAAAGGGGTAAAGTGAGCGATTTTTCAAAGGTTAGAGGGCAAATCGCCCAAAATCAAAGGATAAGGGACAATCCGCCCAAGGCCCAAAGGACAGCGGGGTCCGTATAATTAACCCTAAATTAAATATACATTGATCTTGTACATGTTGTCCGACATCACCCAAAGCTCAAAGTTAGCTCTGAGGACGCGAGTTACATAAATACGAATGATTGTTGCCAAATGATCGTCACCCAGATGTCTTTTGCCGCCCGGAAGACTGGGTACCTCATTTTGAGGCCAGCAAGAAGAATTCCAATGGTTTCACTCTGCATGAGAGGTTACTCTAAGACTGTGGCTTCTATGCTTGTTACGAATTGTAATATCTAGCAGTTATTTTGCTTTAATTTTGTTGCTATGCTTACTTTGTTTATGCACTTTCTGGGGCACCACACTTTGTACTGTTTCGATGATTCTTGGATCATGCATCTTTGTATCTTGTTTTGGTTTTGATTGATATATATGAGGTGGAGACCTCGATAAAAACTCCTCGTTCCCCTTTTTTTTTTTAAAAAAAATATAAATTAGAGTTAACGGGCAAAATACCTATTTCCGTCAAAACAGTTTGATAGAAGGGCCAACATTTCAAAAAATAAAAAATAAAAAAGGGGACTAAATATGCCTATTATAAAAAATGTGGGACTAAAATTGAGAATTATCATATTGTAGGGACCAAAAGTATAATTTACTTACTATGACTTAACGGTTTTCGTCCAATTTTTAACGGTGGGGCCAATATTGCAACAAATTGAAAATAAGATTAAATTTGTCTAATTCCAAAGTAATGGGAGAAATTGTAATAATAGTGTTCTTTTTGGGGAGTAGTGCAACTTTGGTTTAATTTTTGTTTCTATTGTAGTATTGGTGTAAGACGTTTTTGGTGAAAACATTTTTAGAAGCTTTCTTATTTTTAGTGTATTTTATAAATAAGACCCCTATATTATATATATTTTCAAATTGGTCCATTAATTTCCCTTTCATGTATTTTGTTTACAAAGTTTTTATTTAAGTGGTTTATTATTTTACCTTGTCTCTTTACAGCATCTTCGATTCCTTCTTTATTTAATACGATTTTTTTTTACATTTTTCTAAATTTGCTTTGTATATAATTTTTTTTGGAGAGCTGTTTCTATATTTTTTCCCATATGTTTAAGGTTTTTAGTGCTCATAATAGATTTCATTCGTTGTTTTTCTTTTGTTATAGCATCTATTGTTATTCTATTATTCATAATTTAAGCGTATGCTATATGGTATGCTAGATTTCTTTTTATTTTAGTTTTGCGTAAACTTTCAGTTTCTAATTTTATCATTATTTCTTTAGTTAGTAATGATAATTCATTGTTATATAATAGGTCATGATATGCTTTTTTGACTAAATATTCGTTTATGATTATTTGTTCTTCTAATTCTTGTATATCTTGTGATATTCTAGTTTTATAATCATATCTATTCATTTTATAAATTTATTGTTTTATCTTTTATTTAGAATCGTATACAGACTGTCAGGCTCTGATACCAGAGCGACAATCAGAGGTTTTCTTTTAAAGTTGTAGTAAGTTTAGCCATTTGATCCGCTAATTGTGTGAATTCATTTTCAATTATTTCACTAGAATGGATTTCTTCTATAATATTACTTCTGAATGCGCGAGTAGGAATAGTGTCTTTGGTTCTTTGATTTGGTGGTAAATATTTAAACTGTGTGCTTGTACTTTTTAAGAGTCTTGGAGTTTTCTTTTGAAAAATATCAGTTTCAATTTGTTGTATTATAGGTGTTCTAGGTATGTATTTTATGCGAGAAATTTCTCGAAAAAGGTCTTCCATATATATTTTATCAGTATTTTTAAATTGTATGCTATGATGACTATTCGTTAATGCATATCCTATAGAATATGTTATTGAAAAAGGATAATCGTTTTTTCTCCATTAAATCTTGTCTTTCAAATTTATAAGCAATGTTTAATGAATTATCTAATTTTTCTGTTACAAGTGGTATAGAGTAATGCAATGCTACATTAAAAAGTAGTTTTGTATATGCAAGGTTTCCTTCGATTATTCCAAGTATTTTATTTTTTATATTCATGATTCTGTCATCGCAAATTGCTATTTTTATAGGTGAATTTATTCCTTCAGCAAATGTACTTTTAATTAATATTTGTATTGTTGAAATATGCATATATCCTATTTCTCCAGGTGTATACTTGGATTTATTTATTTTTTTAATTATGTCAGCTTTATTTATTAATGAAATAGACTGTGTTCCTTTTGTAGTTGATATTTCGATAGGTGTTTCACATGTGAACTTTTCATATAATATAATATTTTTTCTACTTAATTTTATTTTTAGATCTGTTTTCATATCTTGGCCATCAATTAGGTTTAGTTCTTTTCTTCTAACTTTGTTGAACTTCTTGTTATCTAGAATAATATCTTGTGAAAAATATCCTTATTCTTCAGTTGTTTCAAGATGTTCAATTTCATCTATTAAACTAGTGTCCATATACGTTTATTATCTTTAATATACAAAAATATAAATGATAATTTCATAATAGAGTTTGTTTTGTTTACCTGTTTGAGTATTTCTATCTACAGTTTTCAAGCACTCCATGTTACCTGTTCGTCTTTCTGCAAGGATTTATGGTGTAGGTGTGTAGATGAAATGTTTACTTGGATCTCTTCAGAGTTTTCATAATATTAGTATGAGTATGGATTTGTTTGTGTATGGTTGTGTAAGTTTCTGCTATTCAGGTTTTGAAACCAACAGAAGGAAAAAAACTCAAGGCTAAAAACTCAGAGGTTTTTGATCAAAATTGATCTTTTTCTATTCAAGTCTCAGAAATATTTACAACATTGAGGCCATTATATAGACACTCGACTGACTCCTACAATCGCTTATGGTGCGATACAACTCATTAAGCACATTAAAGAAAAAGTACAATAATGACACTAAGAGTGTCCATAAAAAAAACATAAAGATAAAAATACAAATAGTAAACAATGACATAAAGTAGATTCATTTATAGTCACTGTCTAGTATGCGTCATTGCTTGCGTTTTCTTCCATTATCGAGTGTTTAACGTCACTGTCTGCGTCAGTTTATATTATTACTCTTCAGTAACAATATCTTCTTTCATTGAGTCTTCAGAATGGTGTGATCCGTCCTTGTCTTGACAAATTTCACAATCGTGTTCTTCAATTCCTTCATTGTATTCGCAGAAAATTAGTTTAACATCTTTTGGAAGTGTTTTCAAGCTGTATTTCTCGATTTTTATGAATGTTTTTTCAAAGTTTTCCAGCGTCTTCATCTGTAGTGGTGGAATTGTGTATCTTGAAGATCATATATCAAATGATAATTGGATTTATATTTTATTTTGACATTGTTGTCCTTATTTATCTCTTGTGACTGGTGGAATATCTGATTTAGCTGTTTTGCAACTATTTCGTTTATTTCACCAAGTGGTTTCATTGGCTCAATGCAAGGGCATTCTCCATTTGAAACTATCAGTTTGATAATTCCATGTGAGTGTATTAATACTCCTTCTTTACTGAAGATGGGATATGATAGTGTAGATCTGAAAACTAGTTCCTTGTCTGTATTTCCGTTTGAAACCCTTCTGATATAATCTCGAAGTGTTTCCATCATTTTTGGACTAAATTTCTTAAAACTGTTTGGGTTTTGAAATAAAGGGTATCAAGAAATCCATGTATAAAGAATTGGTATATGAGATCTAGGTCTGCTTCTCTAAGTATAACGACTTTTGGGCCTTTTCTGTTTACTGGGTACCATAGAAGTTTTTCTTTATCGGTTTCTGGGTTGTATTCATAAATACATTTCAAAAGATTTTCGAATTTCTCTTTAGTAGGCTGTAGTTGGGCTTCTTTTTGGGCTTGTGTTTGGACTCGGTCCATTGGGTTTACAGTAGGCATATTTCCAAGAGATCTCATTCTCTCTTTCAGGCTGTTTTGGGTTTGAAGAGTGTTTTTGTAGGCTTTTGTCTCCTCAAGGGATTGTTTAGCTTCTGCAAAACTGGTATAAGATTTGTGTATTATACCTGATTGTCCAAGTATGTGAATATTGGCTTTAGACCAATGATCGTATATTCCACGACTTGGGCCGTTGAATATCACGTACCATTTTTTTGCTTGTTTTCTTTCATCATCATCTTCATTTTGTGATGATCCTGTCGTTTGATCTTCTGTTGTTTGAGATGTTTTTGATGGACCCACAACGCTTGCTGGTAATTCTGATAAAGGGAGTCCTGCTGCTTGTTGTATAGCATGTGGTGCGGCTAGGATTTCTTGTCTTTTCGCCATTTTGGATTCTGTAAATCGTTGTATCTCCAATTATTTTGCTTTCGTGAATTGTAGTATTTCACGATCAACTGTTTCAATGTTTTGTTTCATCAGGGCTATTGCAGCTTCCATTCTCGTGTGAGTGTATCTGCTAGAGCGTTCTCTTCAGATTTTATGTATACGATGTGGAACTGATATCTTCTTATTTCGAGTTGCCAACATATCAATCTTCCTTGATTATAGTTGTCTCGTAATGTATACCTGTAGAAGTTTGTTAAGTATTTTGAGTCTGTTCGAA
>JBBMKE010000001.1:26137767-26150719 GCA_037834125.1 Lippia alba | reverse complement strand
ATAACATCATAATATTATGTGAACTTCAAAAGTTTAAGGACAATGAAAGGATCTCATAATTTTGGCTTTCTAAGACATCCAAGAGACACCCTTCTTATGCCCAAATTGTGGGTACATTAGATATAGATTTGTAAGCAAATATGACGTAATTCAGTCGTTTCTCTATTTTAGTTTAATCGAATTAAAAAAAAAATATTCACATTCATGGGTATGTAGTTGGTGAAGAAAACTTCTATTCCAAATTTGATTTGATTGAAACTGACGAATACTCGTCGAATCTATTCTCTCATTTTCTCTTATATTTTTTTGTTATCTTTTATATTGACCTAAGCGGCTAAACCCCTTTTTATATAGACTCAAAGTCCTACTAGAATTTACTACATTTTCCAATTCCGTATCTGGATTTCATATGATCGTTTCTTCTTCATCCAGTTTAATCCGTAAGATTTATTTCCTCCTCCATCACGTTACCTCTATTATCCGTAACTGACTAATTGCACCCAAAATAAATAAATAAATAAATCGTAACTGACTGAGTATCATTTCATCTGCAAAGTCTAAGGAGCGAGCTCCCGAACACAGCTCGTCCCACATACGAGCTCTCCTAGAAAGCAATACCTTCAGCTCGCGGAACTCTAAGGAGTAAGCTTATCGAGCGAGCTCCCCAACACACTTCGTCATATGCACGAGTTCTCCTAGTTCTATCTTTTGTGAGACTGACCATGTGCCCTAGTTGGGTAGGTTTCCATTAGAACCCATCCAATTAAAAGAGCAAATACATTACACTTGTCATTTGATTGGTCATGGGTGACCCAACACCCTTTAAATTTTGAAAGAGATTTATTTTATATTTATTTTTTGAAATATTTATAGCTTTGCTCCTAAATAATTTGAAATTTTGCCCTATTTATTTTTTATATTTAATTTCTGATAGTGGCGAAAAATGACTAAGTAAACCGCTCGATTCTAGACTATCTATGGACCTCATATCCTCAAAATTGGCTAAGGCGAGTGTTCGTTCAACAAGGTGCTCAGCTCGTAAGTGCTTAACATATCCCTCAAAATTGACTAAGGCATGTGCTTGTTTTGAAGAGTGCTCACCTCGTAAGAGTGCTCACCTCGCAAGAGTGTCCTCCTCGTTCTAAAGAGTGCTCACCTCGCAAGAGTGCCATCCTCGTTCAAAAGAGTGTTCACCTCGTAAGAGCTTGGTATATCCCTGAAATTGGCTAAGGCAAGTCCTCGTCATAAAGACCTCGTAAATGGCAAAGGCAAGTCCTCATCATAAAGACCTCATAAATGGCTAAGGCAAGTGCTCGTCTCGTAAGCGCTCGACGTGTAAGTGCTCACTCCTTGAGCGTCTGACTCGAGTCCGACGTCGACGGTTGCCCCCACTCTCCAACCGTCTCACATTCTAAGTACGTGGTCCGCAATTCTCGCACCGACTATGTTAGAACGAGCTCGCACAGACTCGGTATAAAAGTTGTTTCTTTCACCAGAACAAGACACACTCACAAAAATATACCAAAACTCTGCCGAAATTTCCACTCTCTATTCTCAATCCAAAAAATCGAATTGGAAAAAGAACCCACACTTAATTGATCCGTCGGAGATTAGAAGTCGACTACACACTTTCAAAGGCGACCAATTTTCGGCGTTATCAGTTTGGCGCCATCTGTGGGTATCCACCGGATTTCCCAATCTACTCTCACAATTTGTTCTTTTATTTCGTTGAAGATGACCGGATCCGATAATCATAACCGTGGTGAGCGAAGTTCCAGCTTGCCGCCACGTTTATCCCCAACCCGAGTAAGTCAAGCGAATGTCGACGTGTTGCGCCGCCTTCTGTCGGCGTTCCCGTATAAGAGAAACCGAACTAGAACCACCGTAGGCTTTAGTCTACCCTTGCAACCTATGGAAGTCCTCGGCACGGGAATGAACCAAAACTTAAACATTCTGATATATCCGTTGTTGGTGAATCCTTTTTTGTTTAACCCGATATGGGGGCTTCAAGGTGGAGCGTAAGCCCAGATTGGAGGAGTTCAAGCCACTATTGCTCCACCTCGCGTTACCGTCCAGACGAGCAGGGCAGAACGTACGGCTAACCGGCCGCTACAAGAGGAACCGCCCATCCAAACGAATCCCCCACTCGTTCACAACGCGGCAAATCTGATGGTGGCGTGACCGAGTCGAGCGCAGGACCCCCCTCAACCTCCGGGTGAAGGTGATCGAGTCCCATTTGTGCAATGTGATGGGAAGCAACCCATAGAAGCAAACGAGGAGGAACCAGATACTCTCAACCCCTCTCAACATGATGAAATTCGAGCGGGGAAGAGAGAGCATGGCCACCTCACTCGGCTGGAAGTAGAGAACCATAATCTATGAGCCGCCCTGAGCAAGATCATTTAAGGGTCTCAGGTTGGCGATCAGGAGGAAACTCATCGTCGAGCTACACGACGTCGTGACGAAAAGGCTCATCGCCGACCTGCGCGACATCAAGACGAAGAGGTGGTCAACAAACCCCTACGTCGTCCAGCTCGAGGCGATCGGGAGAGACCCATGGAAATCTCCTCACGTCAGAGGCATAGACAACCTCAGGGACTGAGGGCTGAGCCAGCTTCGCTACTTTGTGAAGAAATCATGATCGCCCGAGTGGAAAATTCTAAGGTCCCCACCAATCTGCCCCTCTATGATGGTATGGGTGATCTGGAGGAGCACGTGGTAGCATTTGAACACCTCATTCACTTACATGAGCATCCGTTGAACTTCTGGTGCAAGATTTTTGTCACTTCGCTCACGGGAACAACTTATGATTGGTTCAAGCGGCTTCCACCTAGTACGATTCGAAGCTTCGACGACCTGTGCAGACAGTTCGATAGCCATTTTAGGTGTCTCAGCTGTCCACCACATATCTCTAGAACGTTGAGCAAGGCCCCAATGAAACTCTACGGGAGTATTTCACTCGTTTTTGTGCCGAATTAACTAAAGTAGAGACCTCTTCCGGTGATTTCCTAAGGCAGACAGTTTACCAAGGGCTGAATAGTTCCAAGATTAGTACGGAATGTGGAGAGGCTATCGCTCGTAAAAAGCCCAAAGATATGATTAAGCTCCGAAAGATAGCAAACGAGTACATAGAACAAGAAGACATGGCGCACATGAAATGAGCACGCATCCAAGACAGACTATCGATGAGCTTTAATCGGGAGGAGCGTAGAGAAAAACGAGCAGGACCCTTTCCTTGGGGACCGAGAGTTGAACTCATCAAATGCAACTCCAAGATTCTGAACATTGTTGGTTCGAAGATGTTCTAGAAGACTCGCCCGATGCCCCAAAGCGAGAAGAACTCTCGCTCTAACAAGTATTGTGCGTTCCACCAATAGAACGGACATGATACAAACGAGTGCATTAGCTTAGAGAATGAGATCCAATGCTTGGTAGCCAATGGAAAGTTGTCAGAATTTGTTAAGTCCATGTATCGAAATCATAGAAAGCGATGAGACAGAGTTCGCTCTCGCTCGTACAGCCCTCGCCGGTTACGCTTGCGCTCTCATAGCCTCCGACCCGATCGACAAGCAACTAAAGGCACTAAGAAGGCACCTGATGATAACATGCCCACTCGAGGAGTGGTTAATATGATAGCTGGAGGAACAACGAATGGTGATACCAAGACCTCGTGAAAGAAAACAGGACGCCGATTTAGCCAAGAGCCTAACACTTCTGCTCAACACATATTCCATGTTGAAAAAGGCGAGGTCTTGGGCTTTACCGATCGAGATTTTGATAATGTCGTGGTCGATGAAGATGGTGAGTGCCCAGACTGTCCGATGGTAATCGATGTCGATATCTACAACACCCAAGTCAAAAGGGTATTGGTAGATAGCGGAAGCTCGGTGAACGTTTTGCCACTCTCCACATTCAAGAAGTTGTATGGAAATGATGTCTCGCTGGATGCCGTAGAGACTCTTCTCCTCGGCTTCGGCGGATCAGAGTTATACCCACTCGGCCAAGTAAGATTGGCGAGCTCCTTAGGCTACCTGCCAAAGAGAGTCATGGTCTCATTGATCTTTACGGTGGTCGAGGTTAATCCTTGGAGACCTGCTCTTGCGAAATTTAAAGTCATTCATTTCGCGTTCCACCACAAGATGAAGTTTCCAACTCCTAACGGATTCGAAGAAGTAAATTGTCAATTAAAAGAGGCTTGGGAGTACTACATGCTCTCAACTGTGAAGTCTAAGCCGATTCATGAAACTCCAAATCCATCAGAAGCCATTCATGAGGATGAAGATAAGATACTCGATATAGAATAGATCCCTCATCTGAATAAACACAAGTTAGAGGCTCAACAGAACGAGCACAAGGAAACAAGACTGAAGCCAACCGGAGATGTCAAAGGAATCGAGCTCATCCCGGGTGATAGTTCGAAAATAACTAAGATTGGGGCTCAACCCAAGGGAAAGGAACAAGTCATACTTATTGACTTCTCCACCTAGGCCTTGGAATGCAATCAACTTGGAAGAATTCTACTCGTAAGATTTGTTGCATTTTATCTAAGTATTATGCTTGGTTTTCTTTAGCATTTAGTTAAATTCTACATCCAGCTCATGTTGGGAAACAAAGACATTTGTATTTCACAAGTGTTCGGTTCGATTTTATTCAATGAAAAGCGAGGACCTCGCAACTTTGCTCATTTCTATCTCATGCTCACCTCATAAGACCTCGGCTTTATCTTCGGCTCAAGAAGCCTACTCGAGGGGGGGAGCCAAGCCCCTCCGATAAAAAAAAACTAAACACAAAATTTTGTTCCAAAGTTCAAACGCTCGAGGTCCGAGCACCGTGCTCAGAAGGTTCGAGCACTACACACAATGCATGGAGTTGAAACACAACACTTAGTCAATTTTCACATCACCAAGGAACTCGTTGTCAACATGTTGCTTGTCGATATTGAACCCCTCAACGCCTTCGGTCACCTCGACCATGACACCCTCGTCGCCACACTCACCTCGAGCGGCGACAACTCTCGCTCATCCTGAGCAACGCCTTCGGTCGCCTTGACCACGGCAACCTCATCTCCATGCTCGCGCCAAGCTGCGACCAACTCTTACTCATCCTAAGCTTTATCTTTGGTAGCCCCGATCATGGCACCCTCATCACCACGCTCGGCTCGAGTTGCGACCAACTCTCGCTCATCATTAGCTTTACATTCGATTGGAACGCCATCATCCTCGATCGAGTGGCACCCTCTCAATGACTATGGCTCTTATCTTATCAATGGCAAATCTGAACTCATTAGCATTAACACTCTGTAAGGTTGAACCTGACCCATACTCACGACCAAGTATCAGTCTCATTTATCATCTTTTTCAAGATCAATCGCATCAACCTCCGCACCTTCACGAATTACATCCAAGTAGTTGAATTGGTTGTAAGCATGCTCAAATGGGATTGGAATCCAATGACATTGTTAAGAGCACAAACAACGCCAAGTAATGGACTCCTCATGAAGCACTTCATGCCCTCGACCACGTCCGTACGAGTCCGAACAGTAGATGAGCGCTCAAACTCCTCAATCTTCGCGTTCAGCTCAAGGCGCACCATCTCGCTCTACTTAAGCCTTGCGCTTAGCTCAGAACGCATCTTCTCACTTTCCTCAAGCTTCGTGACAAGTTCCAAGCATGCCTTCTCGCTCTCGTTGAATCTCTTCTTAGACGAAACTAGCCAGTGAATTTCGCTCGTCAACTCTCTTCCATCTTCTCGACTCTCTCCACAAGAGCCGACATCTTGCCTTGAAGTGCTTGAGCCATCATGTAGTTCCCGGATGCAAAGGTCTATTGAGCTATAATATGATTTTCCCTCATATGGACTCTTTCGTTCGCCCTCTCGAACGCGCTTTAAAGGTCTTTGAAGGCCTTAGCTCGCGACTCGAGGTTGAAGGTGGCTTGCCCATACAAATGCCTATGTTTTTTTTTTCATTCTTATAGCGGGAGGCAAGGCGAGAAGAGTGCTCGATTCCCAGCATAAGATTTTGAAAATAAGCCAAGTATGAGTGTTCGACATAGCTATACTAGACGAACATAAACATAAGGAATTAAATTATACTACTTCTTCGATGGCCTCGTTACCAACACCCGAGCTCTCAACAACCCACTCAATCAGAGCACCCTGCTCGTGACTCATATCAACTTCACTATTCCAACTAGATGAATAAGGATTGTGGTATGGAAAGCATCTCGACATTCAAACCTCAATCCATGCAATTCAAGGAAAATAACTTAAGGATAGAGCTCAAAGATTACCTCAATGCTATGGAAAATCTGAGCAGCCCCTCGTTCTCCTCAAATGGATCCGGGCACTCAACACTCGTGGTAAAAATGAATTCAGTTCATTGTGGTAAAATTTTTGAAAAGTCAAAACCCTAAACTACAGAATAATACTATAACGTGAAAAATGTTCGAAAATTTTAAAATTCTAGGACTTGACACTCGCTCCACGAGCACCTCGTACGCTCCGTACTCGAGGAGCGGAGGGGCAAATGATAGTCGCGAAAAATGACTAAGTAAACCGCTCGATTATAGACTATCTATGGACCTCGTATCCTCAAAATTGGCTAAGGCGCGTGCTCGTTCGACAAGGTGCTCAGCTCGTAAGTGCTTAATATATCCCTCAAAATTGACTAAGGCATGTGCTTGTTCTAAAGAGTGTTTACCTCGCAAGAGTGCCCTCCTCTAAAGAGTGGTCACCTCGCAAGAGTGCCCTCCTCGTTCAAAAGAGTGTTCACCTCGTAAGAGTCCCCACCTCGTAAGAGCTTGGTATATCCCTGAAATTGACTAAGGCAAGTCCTCGTCATAAAGACCTCGTAAATGGCTAAGGCAAGTGCTCGTCTCGTAAGCGCTCGACGTGTAAGTGCTCGCTCCTCGAGCATCTGACGCGAGCCCACATCGACGGTTGCCCCCACTCTCCAACCGCCTCACATTCTAAGTACGTGGTCCGCAATTCTCGCACCGACTATGTTAGAACGAGCTCGCACAGACTCGGTATAAAAGTCATTTTTTTCACCAGAACAAGGCACGCTCATAAAAATATACTGAAACTCTGCCGAAATTTTCACTCAACTGTTCTCAATCCAAACAATCGAATTGGAAAAATAACCCATACTCAATTGATCCGTCGGAGATTCGAAGCCTACACCTTCAAAGGCGACCAATTTCCGGCGTTATCAATTTCCGTCCATATTAAATTATTTTTTTGTCTCTATCTGCAATTACTATTGGTAATGAGAGTTTTACATTTAATTGTTCGGTCATAGGACTATATATATAACTTTTCATGTAATATGAGAGTGTTTGCAAACTCTTAAAATAATCACTTATGAGATAAGTGCTTATTTTCAGCAGTTTTAGACTGTTTGGAAAATCGACTTCTGCTTAATTTAAGCAAAAATAAGCCAGAATTCAGAAGCAACCAAGGGCATGCTTTTAGATTTTGCTTATGCTTATACATTTTTTTAAATTCATTGAAAAATCTATTTTAACAATAATATCCTTATTAAAATATTAATATTTTTATTTAACCTTTTTACATACAACTACAACTCTAATGTATATATGTTCATTATTATTTTTTCCAACTTGTTGAATCTTTTTCTTTTCTCCTTCAATCAAAATTTTGTAATATAAAAAAATCTCATACCTAAAAAAATTTACAATTACCAAGTAAATCTTTTCTCTTTTCTTAAGTTTTATAAATTTATAAATAAAGTATATATAGAATAATTTCATGTATGATTAATTATAAATAATCTTACATAAAATTATAATAATTGATTATAAGTTATATATTAATATAATACTTAATCATATAATGCTCTAAAATATTCTAAAATATTTCAGGGCAAATTAATAATTTTATAAAAATTAAAAGTGATTATCAACTTTTCTCTGCAAACACTGATTATTTTTCTGCTAATCACTTTTTTTTCCAAACACTCACTGCTTTTACTACTATAAATTTTTACAGCTTTCACTTTTATTTCTACTTCTACTTATAGGGTAGAGTTTGCAAACACCCCCTATATATATTGAAACTAAAACTTAAAAATAAAACCCCACCAAATGTTATTTATAATGGGCTTTAGCCCATGAGAAGTGGGGCTAATGTTCCAAATTACTTAAGCCTTAATGGTATATAAGCCCAATAAATATGGCCCAATGAGCAAACCCCACAAATTTCCCAGAATCTAAAACCCCATCCCATTCCACAATCTCAGTTCGAAGCATTTTGCAGCGGAGAAAAGTTCGATCGTCGGAGAAGAAGACTGCGATTTGTATCCATGGCGGAGGGTACACCTACCGGCGGAGAAGTTCCTCCCAATATGACGATTTACATCAATAACCTCAACGAGAAAATCAAGCTCGAAGGTTTGTATCTACTCGCTCCTGTAAATGTTGTTTTTAGCTTGTTTGGTGTTGTGGATTTGCGAATGTGTGTTGTTAGATTTGTGGAGAATTTGAATTTGTTCATTTGTTTGAATAGAATTGAAGAAATCGCTGCACGCCGTGTTTTCGCAATTCGGGAAGATACTGGAGGTCTTGGCATTCAAAACCCTAAAGCACAAGGGGCAAGCGTGGGTTGTTTTTGAGGAGGTTTCGTCTGCCACCAATGCGCTTCGTCAAATGCAGGGATTTCCATTCTACGATAAGCCGATGGTATGGATTTTCTGTTTTTGGTTCGTGTTGTGGTTTTTCGCTAGAATTGGATTGTGTTGCTGTTAAAATTGATGAAATGTTGAGCTTGTATTTCTATCTGGGGAGCTGTAGATGAGTGCTTGATTTCTCTGTTTGGACTATGAAGATTAAAGCTTTTAGGAGTCTATGAACATGATGAGTGAAATTTGGGCATTATGCACTCATTTTTGTATCTTGTTACTTTCTTGTTAGTCTGGGGTTTGGAGAAACTTTTATGTTTCTTCTTGGCTTCTAGAATATTGCATTTAATAATTTCATTGCGTTGTTAAACTTATGGAACTTTAATTGTGAGGAAATTTTGCTTGTTAAGAATGTTGTTTATGCTTATCACAGCGGATACAATATGCGAAAACAAAATCTGATGTCATAGCAAAAGCGGACGGAACCTTTGTACCTCGAGAGAAAAGAAAGAAGCATGATGATAGAGGTAAGACGTCTTGCTTTGTTACATTCGGCATATTATCAGAAAGCATGGTCCTCTTTATGAAGCAGAATGTATGTATATAGATATTGATACATTATTATTGCCTTCTATTGATGTGCATGGTTCTAGGGTGACCGTCTCTGCGGTTAAATAACTAGCCAGGTTTTAGGGACGGGCATATTACCCAATTTGTACCTGTACGTAATGCACCAATTAGTTATCTGCTTGACCGCATGCCTAGTGACCTTTGCCAATTTGCTGTTTGCATAGTATATAGTAAGACTCTAAGATATCAAAAGACGACATAGTTTGCTCAATAACATTTCGCTCTTAAACTTCAAGATTTATCTTTGCACGAGTGCGTTGTATCTACGGCGCTAAATTTCAAATTCTTGATGTCCTAGAGGGGCAGATGAAATTGTTACTTGGGATTATGCTCTTCTAAAACCTGAGCAGGATTTTAATAAACATTGGTATTATCTCGTTTGAGGTATAACTAAACAACTGAATTGTCAAACTCTCTGGACACATTACCTCCCTGATTCACATTAATAGATGAGCTAACATTTTTCGTGTAAGCTATTGAAGGGAACAAAAACTGAATCACCATTGTCCGAAGTACGCGTTTCTTATTCTACATTTTGTTGTACACGTGCTTGTAATACAGGAAGGAAGAAAAAGGAGCAACACGATGCTAATCAAGCTGCAGTGGGTATAAATCCTGCATATGCCGGTGCTTATGGTGCTGCCCCTCCTGTAAGTATTCAATCAAGGACAACCTCATTCTTCATTTCCGTAAAACATAGAAAAGAGAAGGCCATTCCATTCGGTTTTTCTGCCTTTTACATATGAAATTGGAATATTCACAATTTTTTTCATGTGGTGCAGTTATCTCAATTACCATACGTGGGTGCTAGAGCTCCGGAGGCGCCTGCCCCACCGAATAACATCCTGTTCGTTCAGAATCTTCCGCACCAATCAACTTCTATGATGCTGCAAATGCTTTTCAGTCAATGTGCTGGGTTTAAGGAAGTTAGAATGGTGGAAGCCAAACCCGGGATTGCTTTTGTAGAATACGAAAACGAGATGCAGTCAACTGTTGCAATGCAGGGACTTCAGGGATTTAAGATAACTGATGACAATCCTATGGTGATTACCTACGCGAAGAAATGATTGTAGTTTTCTTCCGTGCTTTTGCTTCGCAGAGAAACTGGTTCGGTATTGTTTACTTGACCTCGCCCGGGGTAGTGGATCCTAGTTGTGTACGATTGTAACCTTGGTGTAATTACTTTGTAGAGACTAGATTTCTTTTCCTCATCTATTATAGTTTCTAATTATGAACTTCTGATATTAGTAGAGTGATTGTGATGTCAAGACTTGTTTACAAATTCAGTTACTCGTGCTCTCATTCGGTGACCAAAATTCAAATGGATTTTATTCATGACCTGTTGCTTGATTCTGCACTATAGCATGAAAAAGGACTGCAACCACAGTTGAGTTGGAAATATAAAGTGAAGCCTGAAATACAAAATGTGTTCAAATTAGCACAGGAGCTATCTGATTTCACTACACTCTTTCCAACTCTGTATTGTGTTTGTGCAATTGGTCTTTCAACTCTTCTCTCCATCCTTGAATCAGACTCTCTTGCTTTCTGATAAGCTCGCTCTTAACTTTCAACTCCTCTTCCATCATAGCAATCTCCTGAAGACGAAGAATGGTGTTAAAGGTAAAATTACTTGTGATGAGTAACCGAGAATAAGTAGCAAGGTAATCACCGAGTTGTGCTAATGGAGATCACATCTGTATCATTACCTTTTGTAGGGTCTCAGCTTTGGTAGGCCGATCCTCTCTCTGCAAACCGATAAAATAGAGCTGAAGTTTTTTGGCTGCCTCCATGAAGTCTCTGGCATGTCTCTCAACATCAACTAAGCAATAAAAAGAAAATGTAACCAATTTCAACTAGTAGTTATATAGCTGCATAAGAACATATATCTTCTATGACATTTCTTTGTTTGGAGATAAGCTGTTAGGTGGGGGGTATGTGGTGGGGAAGAAAAAGATAAGAAGGACGAGAACGTAAAACACAGTTTTCACTGTAAAAAATGAATCCAATTACATGCATATTGCCTCAAACAGGACGAGAATATCAGAAGCATATATGACAAGTTAAATGCTCAAATTTTAAGATAAATGCTCTAGATACAACATATATAACAAGCTAAACACTTCTTTGAATAAAAAATCTGCTCAAATTAGGGGCTTGGTTGATCAAATTGACAAATCATAACATAGATCAACTAAGAAAATCCATTTAAATTGCATTTTTACAGTACATTGATAAATACATTTAGAATCTTCTTACTCAAGTTTATCATTCAACAACAAAAATTAAAAAGTAGCATTATGCTTGCCACAAGTCATATCATTTTCTTCCATTTTAATATTTTCTAGATATTTCTTCTTGCTTTCTCTTTACCTACTTCACATATCCAAGAACCTCAATCCATAATCCAAATACCCAACATGCAAACTTTAAAGTAAACAATAACTTGCATATGCTTACTCTGGTGAGAAGGATGAGGCGAACGGTCGATTGCTTGAAGTTCTCTTGCAGGCAAGCAAGGTAACAAAGCAGCCTCCAAAGCCATCACATAAGAGATCATGTCCTCTTTTGAAGCAGGAGCAGCTTGTGGTTGAGGATCCGCGGCATGCTGAGGCTCAAGCTGTTGCCTTTCAGCCATATCGATCAGTTACCAGTCTGGACTCAAGGAACTGCAGAAAACCGCAGGCAACTCAAATTAAGACACACACGTCGTCTGATAAAAATTACACTAAAACTAAATCTGGAAGAACTAATATCTCCAAAATGCATTCAGCCAGAAACTAGAATGCCAGCTGCAGCAGCTGAGCAGAGATTACTGCCTTAGCACAACTTGTTCTTAACTAGGATAACAAAAGGTGAGATCCGAACATGACTCTGATAGCATAAAAGGCGAAACACGAACAGAGTGATCACACAAACTATTTAACAAACACCTGGTGTTCAATGTGACTAAATTTCGCTCCCAAATCCTACGAGCTAATGGGGAAATCAAAACACAACGGCGAGAGCACTCAATTCAGCGGAGCGATTTGTACCCCCTTCGTCCAAAGTGACGAACAACCTTCCTTTGCTTCAACTACGGAAATACCTCACTCATGATTGAAAATTGTGCATAAATTACCAAAGAGAAAACATGAATTCTAGAACTTTACATGTTTCAGGTGATACCAGATCGAGGAAACGTCGCCGGAACCTCACTTCAGCACCTCTGCGCGCAACAGAGCTCTGGATATGTTGATTCTCTGTGTGTGTTTCGTGTGTGTGTGAGAGAGAGAGAGAGAGAGAGAGAGAGAGAGAGAGAGTTGTCTGAGCTCAGTCTCTGCATGCAAACGCGACATACCTAATATGAATCAGTTTTATTCATTAATCGTGTTTGTGTAATAGCACACATTACATTTAAGTACCCCTGATATTTGGTCTAATTACGTGAATTTATTATTCTTTCGATTATCCATATTATTATTATTATTATTATTAGTATTATTATTATTATTATTATTATTATTAGTATTATTATATCTATACTATATATTAAGCGAGAGACCCATTTGGTGTCATGGATTCTTTTTTTTTTCTTTTTTTTATATTTTTTAACATAAGAATAGTCATATACTTTGACAGTTTTCTGCTTAAATTTTTCTACACGGTTTTCTGCTTAAATTTTACCAATTCTCAAATTCTTTTCTT
>JBBMKE010000001.1:26121253-26131335 GCA_037834125.1 Lippia alba | reverse complement strand
AAGGCTCGTGAAGCTGTGAAGCACTTTGGTCCGGCTCCTGGTGTTCCCCACAGCCACACCAAGCCTTACGTGCGATCCAAGGGAAGGAAGTTTGAGCGTGCTAGAGGAAGAAGAAACAGCAAGGGTTTCAGAGTTTAAGTTGCACGGTGTTGCCATTTTTGTGTTTGAATATTGCAGAAGTTACTTTTTGTTGGGTGTTATTTGATAGGTTGCAATCCCTAGTTTGATCGTTGCTCCTTTTCTTTTTTGCTGTGTCTCAACAATTTTTGACCTTATTCTCTGCTGGAACATAAGTTACTCTCATACTTTGTTGTTTCTGCTCTCTGAATTATAGTTGTGTTGCCTTTTGGTAAATCACAAGTGCCATAGCAGGGGAACCCAATTTGCTAATATCTCGCTATAAAAAGGATATTTAAGAACAATGTGAACAATTTTCCAATCTTAATTAGCAACTTTCAATTGATATACCCCCAAACTTACCGACTCAGAGATATTTGGCTTATGTTGGTGCACAATAATTATGAGTTTATGCTATTAAGAGGGAGTTTGGCTAAGCTTATTTGAAGTGCTCCAATTTGGGCTACAATTTGTTCTATATATACAACAAAATTTTAGATTCATTTGTTCAAAATAAATATAGATTATATATTTAACTGAAATTACATACTATTGACTTGATAAAATTCAATTAAGCTTTCTACGTGTGAGTACGCGGAATAATGATTAATTGATAGTCTAAATGTCCTAAAATTATTATATAGTAGTAATCGTTGTATTCAATTCACCATAGTTCATAAATATTCTTCAAATTTTAATAGAATTATATCACCTCTTATGAATGAATACAAATGCTATAATACAGACACAATATCATTCAGTCATACAAATACATTTTTGTTATGAGGAATTTCGGACAAAATGATATATTTTAAAATTATTCGCGATTAAAACACAAAGATTAAAACACACAATATATTTTAAAAAGAAAGAAAAAGAAATTTGAATTACACGGCGACAATTGGGGCTCCCGCCGTCGTCACTGAACTACACTTCCCAAAAGTAAAGCACTGATTGGCCCGTTTGTTACTTTCCCGGCATTGCTGAATTTCCCCAAAGCAGCTCCAAATTAGGGCTTCTTGGTTGTGAATTTTCAATTTTCCGCAACAATGCTGCACGAATTGCTACTGGCGCTCGTGGGTTACACCGGAGATCTCATAATCGACGAGAGAGAACAACAGGAATCTCTCCGCATTAATTTGTCAACCGACGCGCCTCTCGCGGACGAGCCAACATTTAAGCTCGCTCCTGATCTTTCCTTCGTTGAACCCAGCGATAGGTAGCTTTTACGTAATTTGATCGTTAATTGGTTGAATTTGCAGTCCTGCTCTTTTTGCTTTTTGTGAGGAATGGCTAGGGTTTCGTGTGATTGATGCTGCTGCATTGGTTTGGGTGAGGTCGGAAAGTTTTGTAGGGTGGTTATGCGGGCGTTTTATGATTAATTTTGTTGGTGGTCGATTTTGGAGGGTAATTGTGCTGTGTATATAGGTTGATTAGTAGAGTTATTGTTTCTATGGCGAAAGTCTAATTGGGTTTGAAAGGGAGGAAGAGTGAGAGGTTAAATGTGGTGATGATTTATTAACTTAATTTACTGGTGTAGCGTTTGATTTCATAATTTCACGGTAATTTATTTGAATCCTGGAGTTAACCAGTGAAGAAACAGGTAGAGCTTCCTTTTTGGGTTCAGTTGTGGCATTGGGTTCGAATTGGCAGGAAAAATTTAAGAGGGCATCCATTCTTGTGTTTTGATATTGAATACATGGTCTACTGTTGGGTTTCATGGTTTCTTTTTTCCTTGGTATGTTGAATTATTTTATCTCAAATTGGTGAAATGAGTAGGGGTTTTCCTTTTAAGGTGTCTATTGTTTTGATGGTCAATGAAGATATTAAGAGGCTCATCAAACACGTTTTTGCTTCTACATTATTCATCCCTTAATGTTCTTGTTAAATAATTGAATTCCTTGTTATGTAGTTTAGTGGCTAAATCTTGTATTTTCGCATGACATGGCTATTGATTGGCAGGCAGCTAATGTGGCTTTTGCTAGGCTGAGTGTTTCGTACTGGTTATACTGTTTTTTTAATTTAATTTGATATATTTTCCTTTTTATTTAGTTGAAATATCCGTATTGCGTCTGATATAATCGCCTACTGGTTTGTTCTGTTTGATGTGATATTTAGTTCTGCTTGGCAGGGAAGTTATCGAGAGAGTTATTACACTAGGGTTTTATTACAGGGAGCTAGAACGTTTTGCTGCCAAATCTAGAAATTTGAGCTGGATTAGATTTTCCAACGAGTCTCCACTGTCAAGAGCTGCGGAAGCTTTGAAAGGGAAGAAGGTAAAGCCCAGTGTATATAGGAGAGCACTAGCCAATGGAATTGTTGAGGTGTTGTCAGTTTACCGTTCTGCTGTGTTGCATATTGAGCAAAAATTATTGTCCGATTCTCTGCCTATTTTGGCAACTGTCACACAGGGCCTCAATAAGGTAATAATGTCATAACTGAGCTATATTATCAATATCTGTAAACTACTATGATCAAATCTTGTGTATTATATGCTTATGCTCTGTGTATTTTCGTTTTAACCTGAAATGCTAGTGTCATATTTATTCTTTTGTTTGTCTACCTTTTGATGTTCTACGGGAGTTTAGTTCCAAGGAATTTGTTCATTCAGATTGCTTTGTGAAATTTTTTTGGTCCCCTTTGTTTTGGTGGGTCTCACTCTAAAACTAGCAGTTTTATGCACATGTTACGTACTGCACACGGTGTATTATGGTACAAATTGATGTTGTATATTATGTAAATTTATATGTTAAACACCCTATAAGCCAAGTAGTTATATTTTATCAAATTGTAAGGTAGAGTATTACTTGAAGTAGAGTTTCATGTCTACTTTCAAACTAATATGCGAATGTATGCCAGTTCTTTGTTTTGTTGCCACCTCTTTACGAACTAATTTTGGAGATTGAGCGAGAGAATATTTATGGAGGGAGACTTCTCAATCTTCTACACAAGCGATGCCATTGTGGGGTTCCTGAATTGCAGACGTGCATCCAACGGTATGTGGTGTTTATTCTGTTATATTTTGTATATGTTTGACATTTCCGAATTCATATTATATGAAACAGCTACATAACTTCTGGAACTGTATGAGCTTATTTAGTATCTTTGGACCAAATGAAGGATCCAAATTAAATTCCAGATGGTTATGGAAGTCCTTAGTCATAGATGTGATATTGTGAAGCATGTAGTTTAAGCAACCACTCATGCTTATTGTAATAAACTGTCCTGTTTCCTGTAGTAGTTTAATTCCAACCATGTTTTCTGGTTCAATTTTTGATGATAAGTTTTTGTCGTAGAAACTATTCAAGATGGGATCCTCAGCACTAACATAACCCAGAACACATATCGGAAGTTTTCTAATGACAGATATGATAACTAGAATAAATTTCCATGTCAAGCAGGCTTCTGTGGCATGGGCATCAGGTCATGTACAATCAACTTTCGTCATGGATGGTTTATGGCATCCTTCATGACCAGTATGGAGAATTTTTTGTTAGCAGGTATGTGTTTTCTGAGATCTTGGTGTTCGTTTCCAATATGTCTGACACAATAGTTGTATAAATCTTGGCTTTGGATAAAATTTTCTTTCGCAGGCAAGAGGATAGGGATTCAGAACATGATTCACCTTCAAATGCACTTGGAAAGTTGGCACGCATGTCAACTAATGATGTGTCTCTAACCGATTGGCATCTAGGCTTCCATATTTCTCTGGTATATTTATCTTTTTCTCCTTGGTATTTGTTTTCCAATTCATGTATCTTTCATATTATGATTTCTTGACATTGATGTATGTGTTGGTAGAGATTATAGAAAAGTTTGTCTTACTAAACGAGTTTTTTGCTCATAATTGATCTTGATTTTCTTGTTGGTTTTTATTCATTTACATCTTTTGGATCAATATCAGGGGTTATTGTGATTGAAACCCATAGGATCTGCTGTCTCTCTGCTCCAGTTGATATGCTTGTTTAGTTTCAGAACCTCGCACACCCCTCCAAGAGCAGGAAAGAATATTATATAATTATCTAATGGGAATTTTTTCTGCAGGATATGCTTCCTGAGTATGTGCCAATGCATGTTGCCGAATCTATTTTATTTGCTGGCAAAGCTATCAGAGTTCTTCGAAATCCAAGCCCTGCTGCCCAATTCCCAGGTGCACCATCTCAGCAGCAGATACAAAAAGGATCACAAAGGATTCAAGGATTCACAACCGCTGGGAGGTTTCCTTTACAGAAGGATAGTTCTATCAAAACAATATTGACTGGAGAAGAATTACTTCCACAGTCTGAGGCTGACAAAATTGAGGCTATGCTTCAAGACCTAAAGGTTTTATTACTTTTGTAAAGTTTTAAATACGAAATAGGTTATTACTTGTCTTACTACAACTTTAGAATGACGTTAGCATTTTATATTTGACTATTTCTTGTCTCTTGATTAAGTCCTTTCTCGCAATTGCTTAGTCTGTAGTCCATCTCTTTGTTTGTGTACAGGAATCATCTGAGTTCCATAAGAGATCATTTGAGACAGCGGTTGACGCAATTAAAGCAATTGCAGCGAATCATCTTTGGCAGGTGCTGATTGTAAAACTTTATGTCCCTTTACTGTTAAAAAGAAATAATTATTTGATTTTCATAATATCTGCAGCTTGTTGTTGTGCGTGCGGACTTGAATGGACACTTGAAAGCTCTTAAAGATTATTTCCTTTTAGCCAAAGGCGACTTTTTCCAGGCAAGATGTCTAGCATCAAACAATTCATTTAAGTAATTTTTAATTGAACTTCTCTTAGTTGAATATCAAGAATTAGAACTTATAGATTGTTTCTTATTTAAGCTGCACAAGAAGATTTTTTGTTGTAATCATATAGATGAGTTCTCTTTACCTTTAGTTAAACTTATATTGATGTCTTTACATGATAGAGTTTTCTTGAGGAGAGTCGCTTGCTGATGCGTTTACCACCTCGTCAGTCAACTGCTGAAGCTGATCTTATGGTTCCTTTTCAACTTGTAAGTTTAATCATGATTCATGTGAACAACCATAATTACACGATGATCACTATTTATTGAATACTTCATATTGGTTGCCCTTATGGTCTACAACACTGCAATCTGACTTGACATGTTTTTGTAGTTTTCCTTTTCTGGTTACTGGCACTTTAAGCTGCATATTTTCTGTATACTTTACTAACTGAAAATATCATTCCTGGTGCAGGCTGCACTAAAGACAATCGGTGAAGAGGATAAGTACTTTTCCAGAGTTACATTGCGGTGAGACCTATTTTTTAGAAACCTAAAATGATTTCAGTCAATATACAATGATCCTTATTGTCTTCTGCTATATTTAGAATGCCAGGAATCACAGTTAAATCTTCGCATCTTGAGTTGCCAAAAGCAAAAGCCTATTCTGATGGAGATTCAGGTGTCCAACCAGATAATCCTGCAGAAGTGTCAATCGATGGATGGGATGGGATCTCCCTTGAATATTCTGTTGACTGGCCCTTACATTTGTTCTTCACACAGGAAGTGCTTTCTAAGTAAGTTATACCCCACTTTGATCAATTTCCTCGTTTTGAGATTGTAAGCTGAAGTAGATAAAAGATATTCAAATTTTAAATGACTATAGATGTGGGTGAAAGTGGCCATCTCTTAGTTGTCTATGTATGGTGTAGCAACATTAATGGCTGAGCAAGCAAATTATTTTTTGAAATCTCATAATTGGAACAGGTACCGTAGGATCTTCCAATACTTGCTCCGACTAAAGAGGACTCAGATGGAATTAGAAAAATCTTGGGCTTCTGCAAAGAATCTAGACCATTCTGATTTTGCAAAACGTCGCAATGATGGTATCAACAGTTCAATATCTCAACAGAGACAAAGTTTTAAATCAATGTGGCGTATTAGAGAACATATGGCTTTCCTGATCAGGAACCTTCAATTCTATATTCAGGTGACTTGGCCTATTATGCACTTGATGAGTTTTTGTTATTTGATGTTTGGCTAAATGAGAAACTATTTGGAAAATCCTTTTGTGAAAAAACCTGATCAATAAAACTAAAATAGGCC
Source organism: Lippia alba (assembly GCA_037834125.1). NCBI lineage: Eukaryota > Viridiplantae > Streptophyta > Magnoliopsida > Lamiales > Verbenaceae > Lippia > Lippia alba. The sequence goes on along the minus strand of JBBMKE010000001.1, from coordinate 26,125,162 downwards.
ATCAGAACTGAAGTGCATTTAAATAAAGTTCCTTCTAGATTCCTAGTAGCCTTTTCTCTTGATTAGAGTATTTAGGCTCTTCAGCACTGAAACATTAATTAGGTTTTCCTAGTTTTGATAATGTAGAAGTATCAATATGCTGTTATGTCCGTAAAATTATGCTTCTTAACACCCCCCACCCCACCCTTCAGATTAAAAAGTCATCTAACTATCTTTTTCATTTTAGGTGGATGTAATAGAATCTCAGTGGAACGTCTTGCAAGCTCATATTCAAAATTCGCATGATTTTACAGAACTGGTGGGCTTCCATCAAGAGTAAGTGATCCGGATGGTTCTGATTTCCTATTTTTGTTTCTTCATGATGACTAATAATGCAGATGTGTTGGCAATTCTTGTTGTGACGTTAATGATCATGAAGTCTTAGTTTAATCTATAAGGATGTTACAACTCTAATAAAAATCTCTTGGTGATTTATGGCTTGCATATGTATATAAATCTTACCAATATACTGAATATCCCTACACTGTTCAATTCTACTCTGAGCTCCGAGAACCAGCCGATCACTGCAAATAGAGTTCACTAGTTTTTATTCAATCCATTTTATGCCTACAGGTATTTATCGGCATTAATTTCACAATCTTTCTTGGATATCGGTTCTGTCTCACGCATTTTGGACGGAATAATGAAGCTCTGTCTGCAATTTTGCTGGAAGATTGAGAGCCAAGAAAATAAAGACAGCACAGCTGAACTGGACCACATAGCTGAGGTACTGCATAAGATGTTTTACGTGCAACTCTTAGTTAACTGGTATTGTAAGAATAAGTCCAATTAAGTAATTTATTTTCTTTTAATGCCCAGATCGTCTGTTTGATTAATGCAGGAATTTAATAAGAAGTCTAATTCGCTATACACTATACTCCGCAGTAGCAGAATTGCTGGGAGTCAACGAGCCCCATTCCTTAGGCGCTTCCTTCTGCGGCTCAATTTTAATTCCTTCTTTGAGGTAAAACTTGGCAATACTATTGGATGTCGTACTAAATAGTCTATCTGGGCAACAATTTTAAATTTCTGTTCATTTTTATTGGCAGACAACTGCCAGAGGAGTGTTGAATGTAGTAAGACCTCGGCCAACACTTGCATCTGCAATGATTTAGTCATTTGTTCTCCCTTTACAAACCTTCGCGGTTGGCACCACCAAAGGTTCCCACCCTACTCTCTCAAATTTACTTACTTATGCAAAGTAATACATGAAGAAAAACGAAAAAAGTTCCAAGGTATTGTATCAAAATTGGTGAATGTGACTGGAATTTGCTTCTAGTTAGGGGTATTAATTACACTTGCATGCCCTAAGCTTGGCCTAATTACACAATCATTCCCTGAGCTTTGAGAAATTGAAAACATTTCCCTATCTAAAAGTTTACATTATATCTGGATCGCTGAATTTCGATAATATCATGTGTAATCTTTCATAAATTACCTATTTTGGCCGTGACACTTAATGAACAATATTTGACTTTAAATTCATATTCCGGGGGAAGTTTTTGTGATTTGCCAAACCTCAGGGTTTTTTTTTTTTGTGTAATTACATAAAAACTCAGGCCATACCATGCCCAATTAGATAGAAACTGACAAGGAACGTAATATGCCATTTTTGATACTGATCCCTTGTATTTATCCGTAGGAAGTATTGGAGATGATTTTTGATTGCTTCACTCATATTTTTCAGGTAGATGATATGCTCGGATGATCAAATTGGAAATCTGTAGATTTGACCTTTGTCCTGAATCATATCCTATACGCCTTTGTAATTTTGGTGATTTATGACTTGATATGGTGTGTTGAATTTTGGTTTGTCAATGATGATGGCATATTGGCATGTCTGGAAATTGTCTCGTCATGTTCAAGATGCTTCATCAGGCAGCAAGAGTGACCTGAGCAGTAAAGACAGCAAATCGTCATTGTTCATTCTCTTGGATACATCATCAGGGACCCGAGGTAATTGGCGAATCGAGCCCCATTTTCTTCTAAGTTGAAACCCTGTAGATAGATTCGTTTCTCGTTCTTTATGATGCTTCATCGGGCAACAATGCTAATTTTGAGTGATAAAATTAACCAAATTTATATTATGTAAATTATCTTCTCATTCGTTCTGATTTCATCGGGCAATGGTCAGTCATTATTGCGACTATTCTCGACGTTCTGTTTCTTAATTTTCACAAGTTGGGGGCTTCTCCACAGCAACATTTGGCGCACAATGGCTTGAGTTATTTGCAGCTTGGTTAAATACTTACATTAGAGCTTCTGAGTATACTTTCTCAATATCTACGATTCTTTTGTGTACCATTTTACCTATCTATTGCTTTTTAGAAGTTGCATATTTATAAACTATGGATGTTTAACAATTGCCATTGTTTTATACTTTTATTCTCTTCCATGAAACCCCCCTACAAATGTGGCATTATAGTCACAATATTGGTCATATTTCACTGTTTAATTACCAGAATTAGCATGTAATTTGCATTCCACCAACCCCAACCTACCCACCCACCCAATATCAGTATACATTACCCAACATTGGTAGTTGATATTTGCAATAAAAAAGAAACTCAAGTAGCATAAATCATACAACTTATTTATCATACCACTAACCCTACTACTAAATAAGGTTTGTTTTTGTCTATGCCCATTATTGATTGTATAATTATAGCTCCCACTTATGTAAATAAAAATATTAAATTCTATAGGAGTTCCAAAAATTATAAATCACCTCTTTCCTTTAAGGTTTAGCTCAATTAAAGAATGAATTAATCATCTTACCCTCGACTTAATATTAGAAATTAGTAATTTTGGCACAACGATGTGCAAATTATAAAATTCTTTTATTTAAAATATATTTAAATTAATTTTTATATTAATATATATTTTATCAGTATTCTTAATATAATTATTAAATTAATATAAAAATAACATAAAATATCAAACACCACTATCTTTAAAAAAAATTAAAAAAAGAAAAATAATTGAAATAAGGCCAGAGAAAAGAAAATATAAGAAAACGTAAAAGAAAAAAATTGATAAAAGATAAATGAGAGAGAAAATTGTAAGAGAAGAAAACTGACGGATAAAAGATAAATAAATGAATAAATAAAAGAAAGAGAACATCGAGTGACCATCTTTGCCTCTTGCAATTAATAATATAGTAAAAATAGTATAGATAAACTAGTATATTCAAAATTTCAATTCGGTTTGTTATTTTAAAAAGTTTCAAGGATGAAATTCGTAATATTTTCATGTAAATTGAACGAAAATTATACAATTGATGTAAATATAAAAAACCCTATAAACAATCCAAAAAAAGCAAAACATCAACAAAAAAGTTAAGCCCAGAAAGCGACTCCCCGCTGGCCACCAAACACCCCAAAATAACACACACTACACACACCAACCCTCAAACAAAACACTCCAAATTCACACACACAGACAGAAGAAAACTGAAGAAAATACAGCACAACCAAACACCAAAATTCTTCTCATCTTCAACAATGGATTCCACAAACCCCACCCCAGAAACCCCCCAAGAATCTCACCCAGAACAAACCCAGAACCAAAACCTCATTCCCATTGCTTCCATTTCACTCTCTCTACCCTCTCTCCTCCCCACCCATTTCTTCCCTCCTAAACAAATCTCTTCCCCTCAATCCAAGCTCAAAATCCCATCTCAAATCGCATCTCTCTCCCAGCTCTCTCTCTCCTCCTCCTCTTCCCTCTCCCCCTCCAAATCCATCCTCAAATCCACCATTTCCGCCAACCCTTTACAGAGTCCCTTCACTCTCAGCCCCCTCCGCCCCTCCAACCCCCCCGGCGGCGCCCCCCTCCGCCGCGCCGCCGTCGTCTGGTTCCGCAACGACC
>JBBMKE010000001.1:25974385-25997388 GCA_037834125.1 Lippia alba | reverse complement strand
GTTTCTAACACTACGAATTTGGATTCACAATTGCGAGCCCCGGTCCTTTTGTTGGAAAATTTTTTTAAATTCCGCTGTTTTTCTGATTCTGTTTTCCAACAGGAAGAGCCATTACAAATACTCGAGAAATTGGACAAGCTCCCGCAGTGACTAAGAAGCTGGAACATTGGTACGTTTGGGAACATCTTTTACAGAAAACGTAAACTGAAAGTGAGGATAAATGGGATTCAAAAATTGGCGAGAAGGAATATGCATCCTCACTTGGTTGAGTTGGAAAAAAAACTCATTGTGGAATTCAATGAAGCTATTAAACAAGAGGAAATATTCTGGTTCCAGAAATTGAGAGTAAATTGGCTCAAATTTGGGGATAGAAACACAAGATTCTTTCATATTTCCACCGTAACGAGAAGAAGACGGAACAAAATCAATGCTTTGAAAATCAATGGCGAATGGAAAACGGATGCGGACCGACTAAGAAATCATGTTAGGGAGTTCTTTAGCTCAGTTTTCAGTAATGGAAAGGGTGATATTGGTGTATCTTTGGATCGTAGTCAGCTTCAAAGAACGTTGAGTATAGCCGGAAATGATAGTCTAGCTAACAACGTCACCATGGCAGAAGTGCATCAAGTTATTAAATCCATGAGTTCGTTCAAAGCACCGGGGCCGGAAGGTTTTCAAGCGATATTCTATCAAAACTATTGGGATATCATTGGGGATTCGGTTACGGCTTTTCGTTAAAGAGTGCTTTGAAAAGGATTCGTATCCGAAGGAAGTAGGGAGGGCCTTCATCTGTTTAATTCCTAAAGTGCCGCAGCCGGAAAGCATCAATCAATTCCGGCCTATTGCTTTATGTAATGTCTTGATGAAAGTTGTAACGAAGATGATTGTGCAGAGAATCAAACCGTTTGTGTCAAGCATATTGAGTCCCAACCAAAACAGCTTCATCCCGGGACGAAGTACGCATGATAATATTGGTTTTGCGGTAAATCTTACATACTTTGCAACGGTCGAAGGGTAGAAAACGGGGGATGGTCTGGAAACTTGATCTCGAGAAGGCGTATGATAAAATCAATTGGATATTTCTTCGTGACACACTGATCTTCTTTGAATTTCCCACGAGAGTTATACAGTTGATCATGGATGGAGTTGAGTGCATACGTCCGGAAATTCTGTGGAACGGGGAACCAACAGAAAGTATTATACCAAAATGTGGTATACAACAAGGCGATCCTCTATCGCCATATTTGTTTGTCCTTTGTATGGAGCGCCTCACTTATCTCATTGAGGAAGCTGTCATAGAAGGTCGCTGCGAGCCAATTCAAGCTAGCCAACACGGGACGCCTATCTCGCATCTGCTTTTTGTGGATGACATTATCTTGGGCGCTAAAGCAACAGAGTTGGGAACATGCTGCATTAGAGAGGTAATTGATCGTTTCTGTGGCGCTTCTGGGTTGAAACTGAACTTTAATAAATCAATGGTATGGTTTGCACCTAGTGTTCCGGTGGGCACCCGAAACTTGATCTGCTCAACTCTGGGCATTGCTGAAATAAATAGTTTGGGTCGCTATCTAGGGGCGAACTTAACACCAGCGCGTACTAGGAGGGAGACTTTTGCTCATGTGCTAGAAAAAAGTGGAGAGTAAACTTACGGGGTGGAAAACAAGAACTCTCAATCTTGCAGGAAGAGCAACTCTTATTCAATCGGTAACGAACTCGATACCGGTGTACCATATGCAAATGACGTGGTTCCCTCAGTTGATTTGTGATAACTTGGACAAATTAAATCGCACTTTTCTTTGGTCAACTGATACAACCAAGAAATATACACATTTGGTGCGATGGGAGAAGGTTGCTAGAAGTAAGAAGGCGGGAGGACTGGGAATTAAGGAGGCTCGACTGACTAATATTGCACTTCTTGCGAAAGTAGGATGGAGGATGACGAGAGCCGAAGATACGTTATGGCACAAAATCTTCAAGGAGAAATATTTGAAAGCTGAAAACATGATGGAACATGAGGCGAAGCCGACAGCTTCACACACTTGGAAAGGCGTTGTTAAAAGCCTTAGAAGAGTGGAGCATGGAAGCCGCTGTCGTATCGGAATTGGAGAAAATATTTGGCTCTGGGATGATCGATGGCTGTCGGTGGAAACTTTGCTAGATCGGATGGGTAATCGGATTGCGATGGAGGATCGGGAAAATTGTGTAAGAGATATAATTAATGAGCATGGAGTTTGGGATTTTTCAAAACTCAAGACTTCATTGCCGACAGAGATCAAAGAGGAGATCAGTAAGATGTCGATTTTGGATAGTGCTGAGGAAGACAAACTTATATGGACAGGAACTCCGAACGGTAAGTTTACGGTGAAATCAGCCTATGAGATGCTAAGGCTGCCGGAACAGAGTATAGACACAAGCTGGAATGCGTTATGGAAAACCCAATGCCCTAAAAAAATCAAATACTTTCTTTGGCTTTGTAAGCATGGCGGGTTAATGACTAATGCTTTGAGATTTGATCGAAAGTTCGGAATTTAAAGAGAAGGCATTATTCATTTACTATTTCGATGTCCAGCGGCTAAGAAAATCTGGGACTTGGTGGTTAATCCCAGAAGCAGGTCTTCTTTTGATAGCCTAATCAATGAAAATTGGATGGCAAACATTAGTGGTGCGAGATGTGAACATATGCTGGACAAAAATTGGCCATGGTGGTTAGTGGCTCTTGCAACGATTTGGTGTGTTTGGCGAGCTAAGAATAAACAGGAATATCAACATGTAAAGGAACCACGAAATGTCACGTTACAGAACATCGAATGGCTTGCAGCGGACATGATGATGATCATACAAATCAAAGAAAAAGCTATTCATGCAACACGAAGCCGACTGAATTGGGAAGTGCCGCCGGCGGGCTGGGTTAAACTTCTCTGATGGAAGCCGATATAGTCACACGATGAATGCAGCAGCTGGAGGGGTGATTAAAGATGAAAAGGGGCGTTGGATTCATGGATATTCTCTTCGTCTCGGCAAAGTGTCGATTAATATGGCTGAACTAATTGGTCTTAGAAAGGGATTGCAACTTGTGTGGGATAGAAGGTTCCCTCGTATTGAGATTGAACTTGACTCTGAAATTGTGGTTAATTGGGTGAAAGAAGGTGATATTGATGATCATCCTTGGAAAAGTTTAATTATGGACTGTCGTCAGCTTCTTCACAAGCCGTGGGATGCAAGAATGAGACATGTCTACCGGGAGAAGAATGGAACTGCAGATGGCTTGGCTAAGCTTGGACATAACATCACTTCGGAGTGCATTATCTGGGATATGCCTCCGGTGGAATTAGAATAGATGTTTGTTGTGTTTCCCCCGGTCTGGGCTTCTTTGTTGAAAAAAAAAAAGAATATATGCTTAACTTTTTGTTAAAACTTAAAACCACTTATTAAAAGCAAAGTTGCGAAAGGAAATAAATACCTTCGTTGCATTTTTTTCCTAATTCATTAATTAATGCGATCAAACATGGCATGCCTATCAACGTATCAATAAATATCGAATAAAACTACTAGAAGTTCCGATATTCAAGCTCTCAACTTTCAAGACTAAAAAAGGAAACGAAAAACTAAATTATTGCATATATTATTTTAATTTATTTTAAAATTTTTGATCAACTATCCAACTCTTTGAAATGCCAACAATTTAGTGAAAATTTAATTATTATAATCCACAATAAATATAAGACAAAAAGGTAAAAATTTAATTATTAACATGATTAAAAGATGTTTTATTATTATTTAGTCAGACTTATGCTATTTTTTTCTTCATGTTTATTTTCTATTTACGCACTAACAATTACAATTCTCTTCTAAAGGAAACTACAAATTTCTTTTTACCACCATTCGTCAGTCTCCCCTAAACTTCCAATCTACGTTGTCATTCGCTGTCATTGTTCAGCTCAGATCTTTTACAGCAGTTGAATTTCATCTTCCTTTTGCAGTAAATTCAAACAAAATTAACAGAGCGAGTAAAACTTCGGTAAATCAAGGAATTGAGCTGTTTTAACATGGCGGTGAAAGGCGCATAGAGGTGAATTGTGATGTCATTGTTCTGGATTGTCATTCGCCAACTCGCTGAAATCGAAGCCATGGTAAACATCTCTATCTTCGCTGTCTCACACTCTATCATCGTCACTCAAAAGATGATAGAATTGGAGAAAGAGTTACGATTTTCTGATTGTTTGTATTCGGTTTGATTTATGGAATCGGTTCAATTAATTGTAATTTTTGTTAATCTGTTTGTGAATTCAGTATGTTTTGTGGTTATGGTGTGGTGTAGTTGAATCTTCGATCAATGGCTGCGGATTTATGTAGTCTTGTTTGATTTAATGGGGATTTCCTTCCTTGTTGGTGTTCGTTTCTTAGGGTTGAGTTTAGACGAGCTGATATTGGGTTTGTCTGTACATTCGCGCTGTTATTGGATCAGTCTTAGGTTAGGAAAATTATCCATAAAAAGAAAGTATCAATTGATTGTGCTGGAAATGATGCACGGATGCTTATTTATTTGCCGTTGTTAGAACCTGAGGATATCCGATTCGTTTCGGGGTTTTGGAGAGAGATACTTGCATTTCCATAGGGTTTATGTGAGGCTGAGAGTATGATTCTTCGCTGTTCATTTTGTGCAACATGATGAATGTATTAAGTATTGATTGGCAGTATATTTGCTTTTCGAATCTTCTGTTTTTCACTTTCTCTAGTTTAGGGTGTGGTCTAATGTGTTTGATTTGTTCATATGATTATGCTTGATTGATTAGTTCAACATCCCCTAATGGTGCGGCATGCAAAGGCATCTTTGGTTGCTGCATTTTACTTATGAACCTAGTTTAATTATGCAGGCTACATCGAAGAAAGTTATAACTAGAGCAGACTGGGAAAAAAAACTCAATGATGTTAAAGTTAGAAAGGAGGATATGAATAAATTGGTGATGAATTTTCTGGTTACGGAGGGTTATGTTGAAGCTGCTGAAAAATTCCGCCTCGAATCTGGGACAGAACGTATCCTCTTTGAATTTTCAATTTCCTGTATTGCTACTTGCTGATCCATCTTACAATACTTGTATGTAGTTTAAAGCATACATTGATTTCCTTATTAGAGAATAGCAGATATAGATCTCGCAACTATCACCGATCGAATGGCAGTTAAGAAGGCAGTACAGAGTGGTAATGTGGAGGATGCCATTGAAAAAGTTAATGATTTGAACCCTGAGGTGCGATAAACTTTCTTGTTCTATATTTGTTATTATCAAGTGAAATGAATTGGTTTTAATAGATATCTTGAACTTCTTGTGCTCTTGTTTTTATTTATGATTTGATCACCCTCTCAAGTTTAATGGCGGTAGTAATAATTTTTTGAGTTGGTGGACCAGAAATTGTTATATGTATACGATATGTGTACTGACTTTTCAACCTATCTTTTGTTTTCGCAATGATCAGGAAATTGAATTGATCGCAATAGTTTAATCTGAAAATTGGGTACATTAATTCTTCTAAGTTCTTGGTTTGGAGAGAACAAGCTTTAACCTGAAATGCAACTGGCTTGTAAATTTTGGAGTATAATTCTGTTTCCTTCATAGGTTCTGTATAATGAGCCAAGCTACGCTCAATACAACTTCCTCTATCTTTTACTAAAAACGAACTCAAGAATGAAAGTTCCTTAATGAATCTCTTACTTTGTCTAGCATAATTATTGCAATGTAAGCTGGATTTACACTTATGGCGAAGGAGTAAGGAAATGTCACCAGTAAAGGTATCTCAGGGAAACCTGGGTAACGTACATCTGCCAGGATAAAATGAAGTTTCGAAGAAAGCTTTAAATGGGCAACTGTTTGACTCCACAATAGTGTATAGAGTGAATTGGAGCGATGAACTGTTCGCGGAGTGTAACAAATTTTCGGAGATTTGGAACTGCAAGATAACATCATAAATATAACAGCGAAAAAAAAGACCACCAAGATCTTAATAGAATTGTCTTTTTTTCTTCTCTAGAGTATTATTTTGACAGAAAATTTTGCCCATAAATTAATGTTGTTTGAACACAGTTTTTTTAGAGCCGCATGAAAAATTTCGAGTGGTGCTTCTAAAGCTTCTATTGGATGCAATTATGGCTTCTGTTTTGGCTCTCATTACAGTGACACAGACACATATCTTTTACAATTTATTCTGACTATTTTAGGATTTTGGGCCTCAGGGATCCTTTTTTCCTCTTATTTTATAATTTCAGTACGGCATACAATCTGCAGTTACTCTATTTCCTTGCTTGGTATTCTGAGTTTCATATGGTTACATTACATTTTGAATTTTCTAAATGCAGATCCTGGACACAAATCCCCAACTCTTTTTTCATCTCCAACAACAACGCTTGATAGAATTAATCCGTAATGGGAAGGTAGAAGAGGCTTTGGAGTTTGCTCAGGAGGAACTTGCTCCAAGAGGAGAGGAGAATGTAAAATTTTCAGATTTATTTCTCTCGTTCCACCATAACCTTATTATGATGATCATTCATCACTTCCCTTAAATTTGTACTCCGTCATTTCATTAATTTCTAATACTCGTTGTAAAAACATGAATAATTCCAGCAAGGGTTTCTAGAAGAGTTGGAGAGGACTGTTGCTTTGCTTGCTTTTGAAGATGTGACCAATTGCCCTGTTGGTGAGCTGCTTGATATATCCCAGCGCCTTAAGACTGCTAGTGAGGTTAATGCGGCCATTCTGACAAGTCAAAGCCACGAAAAAGGTTAGTCTGTAAAACTTTGTGCAGTTATTGTCCAACGAATTTATTAAGGGGTACTTACATCGAGTTCCCGTGAGGTATGACCTAATTACACTAACTTCCCCTGAGGTTTGAGATATTACAAAAAGTCCCCATATCAAAAAATTAATTACATATGAATCAATGAATTTCGATGTTATCATCTTTGAATGTTTTCGAATGCCCGATTTTGCCTTCGACACTCCCAGATCAATATATGAATTTAAATTTATGATTATACTAGCATGCATCAGGAAAACATCAGGGAATGACATCGGAAGTTCTTGTAAATCTTTAAACTTCAGGACAAGTTTGTGTAGCTTAGACCAAACCTCAGGGCCTGCCAGTCTAATTATACCATCTAAACAACTTCAGATTTTTCTTTGATATATTAAGGTTAGTAAGGTGCGGACTATGGAGTAACTAAAACCCATTTTTTGCGGGGATTATTATCTCAGCACCACACATATAGACCTAGAAAAGTAAAAAAACTAGTACAGATTAAGCAATTTTATATTGAATCTTAGATCTCTACTTTTTTCTTGTTGGGGGGTGCATTTGGATTAGGAGGAACCTAATTACCCTATCAAGTTATTGAATTAGAATACAATTAGGAAAGCATGGTTTCTAGGTTTGGACGAAACTAGTGGAATTGATTTAACTATGCATTGGAATTCATATGAATGGCTATAAGAAAGTTAGGCAACTTTTTGCCAAATAAGGAGTCTCCCTCCTTTCCATTTTAACAAGTGATACTTTTGTGTTTTGTCTAGTGGGTAAAAATCTAAGTATTTGGTTTTATAAGGCTATGATCTAACTAGTATTGGACAAAAGAATCACATTAAATACTAGGGATAAAATATTGTTGCCATCAGGATTATATAGGCATTTTTACACTCACACCCAAACTAAGTTTCATTGCATACCGCCATCCCTAGTTCACATTTTTTACAAAAAGACATCCGGTTTATATTTTGTGGTTTCAGTAGATTTTTTGTGGTTTAGGTGCTGTGAATATTAAACATTTGATGCGGACATAACTTATTAGGGGCAAATTTGTCATTCCATGACTTTGTAAGGACAAATTTGCCCTTATTAAAGTCATGTGCGCATCACTCGTTTAATGTTCAGGCCACCAAAACCACTTAAATCAGCTTGAGATGGTCTTTTATAAAAAACACAAAATGTGGATGGTGTTATGTTACAAAACGCGAAGCAGGAATGACGGTATACAACAAAACTTAGTTCGGGTGTGAAGGTGTAAAAACGCTCATAATTCGGATGACAAAATGCTTTCATCTCTAAATTCTATAAATAAAGATTGGAGGCTTGTAATCAGAAACCGGTGGGGTTAAATTACTATTTTAATAATGTATTACCAATTTCATCTAACTTGGTCGGCGATGAAAATTAGAAGTTCTTTTATGAATCGAGAGATGGTTCCCCCATGTATACGGATGGGGGGTCCATTGCCCGGTTCGTAAATTCTTCTCGATATCATATTTCCTTTCCTGAGTATCTTCTGCATTATATTTTCGCCGTAAAAATACCCATAAATTTTCTTGATGCTTATTTTACCAGATCCAAAGCTTCCAAGCTTATTGAAAATGCTGATATGGGTGCAAAATCAGCTTGATGAGAAAGCCACTTATCCTCGAATAAATGACATATCTACTGCAGTTCTTGAAGATCCTGCTCTTTGAGAAGCTGAAATAAATTATAGAGAGCTCAAAAGTCGTCTCATGTACCGTTAGGAATTAATGATGTCTGTATGTAACTGTAAGAGTATCACTGCTGTTAGTTGCAACTTTTATGTGGTTCGTTGTAACCCATAATTAATGTGTCCCCTCGTGTTAATAACATCTATTATGGTATATGCTTGCTTATTTCATTCTTTTACTATTATTGCCAATGATTTTTGTTTTTATATTGAATTTCAGGATCATGAATCATAATCTCTAACGCACATAAATTTTAAAAAATATTAATTTTTCATGTTATATCACGTTGGATATTTTTCACAAAATTATTTTAAAAATTAACCGCGCAGTCGTATTTGTAATGCCATATTCGGTATCCATGCATCATAGATCCTAATCTAACTATTCTAGCTATGATATTTATTCAGCTTCCAAAAGAAGGGAAAGTAAAAAAAATTTTAATGACAATCTGAGCTGGTATATAAACTTTTCTGGAGTTTGACATATTACAAAAACTTCTACTCTAAAATTTTGTCTAACACATGTGATTATAATCATATTAAAATTAAATACTGAACAGGTAGTACAATTAAGAAGTGGTATTTAACAAAAAAAATTATCAAGACGAGATTCTGCACATAAATTCTTCAACAGGGGAGGTTTATGTAATTTTATAAATTTCGAGAGAACTATGTCTATGTATGCCGTTGTTAAGAGTTACGTGATACTGCTTAAAAGAGCTCGTAACTACATGAGAAAATACCGAAGATTTAGTTTAACATAGTTGAGGTTGAGATAACAAGATAAAAACTAAAACAAGAAACATACTAGCAAGAAACACTTGCAAAGAGTGATTCCCTTTCGAAATTATTACATAATGATGCTAAATCTCTTTCTTCTCCGCTAACACAACATAAATCCAGATTATCCTTTCCTGAAATTTAGCTTGCTGAGAAACTATCTCAGAATCTTTACGATCAAAACCATCATCAAAATTCAGAGCATAACTATGAGGATCATACTGGAATTTCAGCTTCTCTTTGCTTCCACTCCCCATTGCTTTCTTGATTGCCGCTTTTACTCTCATATACATCTTTCTGCACTTCTTCTTCCCCAAAACCTTAATCCACACTAAGTTTTTCACACACCCCATCAAGAAATCAACCTAAGAATTAATGGGTTTTTTTTCTTTTCTTTTAACTCATGGAAAAATAGAAGAGGAAGAAAATACAAGCAAAGAAGTGGGAAAGAGATTTTGGTGCATATATAACCAAATGAAAAAAGGGTATTTTTTAAAAAAAAGGAAAGAAAGAGAGGAAAAAGGACCTCAGATATAGCCAAGAATGGCAAAAATATTGGAACCCAAGTACGAAGAAAGGAAACACAAAATTACAAAGTCATTTCCTCGCTATTTTCGAAAGATGTTTGCTTTTGCTCTGTTTTCAAGCTTCTGCAGCCCTACTCTCTCTGCACAACATATTAGGCCTCGTTTACTTTCCCCTTAACAGGGAGTTTAGATTAATTATCTTTCCATTTCCTCTGTTTACTTTCAATAGGCTCCGGCCTGTAATTTCCGTACAAGCCTGTAGGCTGGGCATGTTTTGGACATGGCTGCGAGACATGGCAATTTGGCATGTTCCGCTTCACATGGCCGTACACATGAGGTTCGAAATTACTCATATACCCAATATTTGTTCAAAATTTCGATCTTTTGCCACTGAAATTATTATCCCTCCAATCACAATATAATGCAGAAGCATAAACCCAGATTATGAACACACTAATTTACAATACGAAATGAGAGAAGAGAACGACAGCAGGGTATAACAAACAGCGGCGGTGGTGGTGAGGCCATGAGCAGTGGCGACGCGAATCTGCTGATGAAATAGTGATGGCGGCCGAATTGAAGCCTTCGCCGATGGGGACGATGGTGATTGGTGGGGATTTGGATGCTGCGGCTGCGTGGTGGGAAAACATTTTGGGATAGGGTTTTAATATCCATTCATACTTCACAGCATATATGTGTATATATATATATATGGCACAAAATAGCCCCACTCCAAGATTGGGGTATTTTGGTCATTTAGGCCTCTCAATTGTTGTTATAGCAAGAAAAGTAAACGGTCAACCTAAATTTCAATCCAATAAACCAACAAAAAGAAAGAAAAAGTAAACAAAAGTTAAAGGCCAATAGTGTAACTACACCAACTGCCCAAAACACAACCTTCATTATCTTTCCTAATCAAAGTAAACGAGGCCTAAAGTAACAACACACTTCACACAAAAAGTATGCGGACTAACATAAAAAATAAACAAGATAAATAATTATTTGTGATATATTACGAATTATGTAATATTTCTAACTGTCAAAGGTGATGCTTAGCTAAATTAATTAAAGGCTAGCTAAAAATGCAGTTTTAGACAGTTTACTTCTATTCTCTGATTCGGTAGTTTAATGTTATTTGTGCTTTGCTTCTAAAAAACATTAAAGATTAAAGTAGACTTATGGGGTAGTTACGATGCACCGATATTTCTAAATTTTGTCGTATTGTATTGTGTCGAAAATTCGTATTTAATATTATTAATGGGAGAAATTAAAATAAAGATTTATATCAACATACTCGTATCACTTTATTTGTATCAATATCTGTTTATTCTAAATCGATAGATATCATAATTCACAAATTATTCAAATAATTTCTAACTTGACACAAGGAGGGACAGGGCAAAGAAGGAAAAAGAAAAGGCGCAAAAAATAGTTAGTTATAAAAAAACCCAAAATCCCGTGAACTCGAGTCATCGTATAAATACCCATCCCCCTCAAAAACCCTAGTTCAGACTTCAGAGTTCGGACAGAGAAACCACACGGGGAAGGAAGGGAAAAATGGTGGAAGTTGCAGAAGAGATGGAGGTTGAAGAAGTGAAGCCAACTCTAAATTCTAGCTCAGTCACGCGATTCGGACTCAAAAACTCGATTCAGACGAACTTCGGCGACGATTACGTCTTCGAGATTGTTCCCAAGTTCGTATATCTCTTCAGTTTCGGATTTATTTTGCGTTTAATGTTGTGTTTCCGGTAATCTGTTGCTAACGAAAGGAAATTACGTGTGATCGAAATGCTCAGCAATGATTGGACGTCGATGGCGGTGTCGCTTTCGACGAATGCGGTGAAGTTGTACTCGCCGCTGACCGGGCAGTACCTTGGGGAGTGCAGAGGTCATTCTTCAACTATCAATCAAGTTTCGTTTGGAGGATCGTCGGTTCCGCATGTGTTGTACTCCTGCTCATCAGATTGTACGATCAGAGCTTGGGATTCGAGGTCTTACCAGCAGGTTTCTACGTCTCTCATTTGAAAATGTAGAAGAATGTGCTGTTAAGATTAGAATTTGTTTTGTTTGTGTGGTTATAGAATGGGCTAGTGTGGTGGTGTTGGATTTCGGATTGAGGTTGACGATTTGGCTTGTAATGCAGGTGGCTTGCATAAATGCAGGTCCATCGCAGGAGGTTTTCAGCTTCTCGTTTGGTGGTGCTGGTGATAATCTTCTCGCAGCCGGATCTAATGCGCAGGTATTATCCTTTTTTTTATGGTCATTAGGTGTATTTTCATAGAGATAATTATAGTTGGTGTTTGCTGATGACTGATTGGGCATAAATGATTGTTAAGGCTTTCATCGTCGTGCCGTTTACGAAATGGCAGTTGGACACAAGAGTGTTTCAGTGATAGGAAATCTTCAATATTTGCCGCTGGTCAATATGCAGGTACTGTTTTGGGATTGGAGAACAATGAAGCAGACAGCATGCCTGGAGGAGTCTCATATGGAGGATGTTACTCAGGTAATCATATGCATTTAGATCTATGAGGTGGAAGTAGTTTGACCAGGAAACACAAAAAAAAAAAAAAAAAAGAAAGAAAGGGAAGTTAATAGAGAGAGAAGAAATAAGAATCCTTCAGTGATCACTCTCTCCTTAATACTATTGCCGTAGCTTTGCGTTTCTGTATTGTTGATATAATGGAAGTATCATTGAGTCCTTTAGTAAGAACATCAAGCTAGAAACGTTTATCATATCTATGAATATAGATGTGTGGAATCTTAAAATGTTCTGAATTTCTGCACTTGAGTGGTCTATTACTCGAATGAAAAGTGTAGGGATAGAATATGGGCAAAAGAAAGGCTGACGTCTAGAAATTTGCTGTCTTTAAGCAGACATAATTGTTTTGTTGTTTATTACATGTCTAATTAGATATGCATTTACAGTAAGATAACATTGAGCACGATTGGTATTTTGTGAAATTGGTGTTCTTTTGGGGAATTTTTGGAAAATTTTCTCACTTAAGCTGGTATTGAGTGTAGGTTCGCTTTGTTCCTGGTCATGAAAGCAAGCTTCTTTCTGCTTCTGTCGATGGATTAATGTGCCTTTTTGACACAAGTGGAGACATAAACGATGATGATCACTTGGTATCAGTAAGTATCATGATCCTTTCTAGTTTCCAAGATATTTCAGTGTACAAATTTTGTTTCAATTGTATTCCTTAATATTCCTCCTTTTCCAATGAACACATTTGGTAATCAATTTATCATTTGGATACTTCAAATACTTAGGATCAGTGACATGACTTGTCTTGTGCTGTGTTCAACTTCCACATTTGTCCAATTAAGAGGAATAATGTGGTTAGTTTGTTGGCTTTGCAAAGCATAGTTTGTTAATTCTGACATGTGAATGCCTGGACTGAATTTTCACAGTTCTGCGACCTATTTCTTTTTGAGTTGGTTATATGACAGTCTCATCTCCTGTGCCTTTCTTTTCTTATGAACAGTTTGTTTATGTTTTATACTGAAACACTCTGTATATGCAATGTTGCAAGGTTTTCAATGTGGGAACTTCTATTGGAAAAGTGGGATTTTTTGGTGAGGCAAACAAGAAGTTATGGTGTTTAACACATATTGAAACTTTGAGGTATGTCTCTTTTGTCTCTAACCAGAAGCTTATTACATAAAATTTTCGAGCAACTTGATGTTTACTTTATTTTCTCCTCTTTAGTGTTTGGGATTGGAATGATACAAGAACTGAAGCCAACTTTGAGAATGCTCGGACATTGGCTTCTGAGAGTTGGACATTAGATAATGTACGCAAATTTAACCATTTTTCAAAAATTACTATAACTGCATCCATGTTATTTTCACTTCAAATAAACCTGAAAACTGTATGTTACTCTTATCTGATTCTTGACAGGTTGACTATTTTGTTGATTGTCACTATTCGGCTGAGGAGGATCGTCTATGGGTGATTGGAGGCACAAATGCTGGCACGTTTGGGTACTTCCCTGTTACATATGGAAGTACGAACACAATCGGAGCTCCAGAAGCTATTTTCCAAGGTGGTCATAGCGGAATCGTGAGGAGTATATTACCATTGTCCAGCACACCAGGTAGACCTTCTAAGAGCAGCGGCGTGTTTGGATGGACAGGTGGTGAAGATGGTCGACTCTGTTGTTGGTTGTCTGATGTCAACATTGAAACCAACTCTTCTTGGATATCAGGTACATTGGTGGAAAAAACGCTCAAAACCCGGAGGAAAAGTCGACACAGTCCTTACTAAAACTTCTCGCGCTTTTCTTTTGTCGCATTTCCAAATGTATCGTGTTGTAAATTATTTGATTATTCTGTCTAAATTTCCTTAGAGCTCCCGAGGCGTTACTTGTTTTATTCTTCACTTTCTAAAAAGTGTAATGGCCTCTCTGTTCTATTTTTATATTTTTCAGATTTTGATATTTAAGAATTTCCAAGGCCCAAATAGAGCGGTAGCATTAGAAAATTTTGGCATCTTTAGCATCTTTTAGTGTATAATTGAGAAGTCGTTCACGTTTATCTTATTTTAGAAACGCAATTTGATTCACGTAATCTTCTATTTGAATAGATATAACCATATAGATTTTCACATTATTCGTTTTTACAAATGTATGTTGGTATCAACCGAAAGAAGCATATATATATGTGTGTATGTGGAGTAATTGTCGAGGATGATTACAACTTTTTTTTTCCCGACAATTTGTTTATAACTCTGAACCAAAATGTATCCGGCATAGATCCTTGTGGAATACTAAAATGTCTCCAGCCAAAGCTACCAGCATTCATTTTTTTGACATCGAACAATACAAGCAATTCGAAGGGCAATGGCACAAATGGTCTCATATATTTTCACACAAGATAATAAGTTAAAGCGCAGGCAATTCTACTTATAAGTAATCACAACCAGAACTAGTTAACAGCAAGCAGCACGGACAAATGCATTGAAAAGTGGGGCTTGAAGCTTGTTTCAGAAGGGCTAGCGGTCTTTTTCAGAAAAAACAGCAAGACCACTTCTTCACACCACATCTCTCCCCAGATTTATCGGCCTCGACCTGACACAAGATAATCAAACAAACAAAATCTTATATTACACTGTTCAAATTAGAATCCTCACCAGATCAGTAAAAAAAAACACGTGACATGGGAAATTCTAGCAGAGACCTAACTCAACCAAACCAGTGTTACTCACTTGGCAAAGTGTTCTAAATTGTTGCTTGATGGGTATATATTTTAGAGAGGTATATTTTAGAAAAGAGTGGTCAATCATACACATGTAGAATGCATTTCTCATACAACTTGGGTTCGGCCAAACCTAATCTCATGTGAAATGAAAAGACGCTTTAAGTAAACACGATAAAGTTTAGCAACTTTAGATGTAAAAGTAGATTAGCTTTAAAAGATAACAAAAGACAACAGTAAGAGGCATACCTCTATTTGCACCAGCTCTTCCTCCAGGTCCAGCTCTGCCTCGACTTCCACCAACACCTCGGCCTCCTCCATCCTCCATGCCACGACCCACACCTTTTGGTCTTGAGTTATCCTCTCTACCTCGTCCCCTTCCGCGCCCTCCTACTCCAGGTGGCTTTCTATCTGAAAGTCACAGAATTTAAGTTCAGAATAAGCACCTTCAATTTATCGTGTTAGATGTCCGTCACCTCACAAACTCAAAGTTAAGCTGAACCAGAAAATAAATACAAAATTCAGAAACCAAAAGCAGGATGACCAAATATGGTTTAGCAGAACGTAAAGCTATTCTCTTGCCTACTTGCAGGAGTAAGTATGAGAAGTAAAGAAAATATTATTAAATTCAATTGGAGAAATAACAATTACGGAGATCTGATTGCATAAACCAACAGGCGAACCATTCCATAATAGAATTGATTGGTTAACATACAAACTTTCTCTGTACACAGAATGATGAGCCATAACTTGCCTAATAACACCTATAGACAATTGGATTCAAATCGAAGAAAACTGGAGTTAAAGTATTATACCATTGCGGTTTTTGGTCTCCTCTTGTACTTTGTCAATTACCTGAAAATAAGAAATTTCAGCACCAAACCATCTGTTTTACATGTGTAATTGATTTTAACATAATACACACTAATTCATATCCAAGTTATTACGCACTCACAAAATCATCACCACCAACAGACAAATGGTTAAAAGAGTACCTCATCTGGAACTCGAAGATACTTGATAGTATTCCCCCTGATGTAGCACTCTGGCATTCGCCAAAACCTATCTCCATCCTGCAAATGAGATTAATTCGATATAAAGTGATAAATGGTGACCATACAAGATAATCATTTTTAAATGAAAATTAAATTTAGAGTATTTGTGAAACAAAGTACAAAGATACGAAGATGGAAACACAATATATAGGAAAGTTGAAGACCAAAGTAACAGCAGACACACCTTCGAGGTACAAATAACTTCACGAAGATGGATGTTCATCCAAGTGTCGCAGTTAACCAAGTGACCATTGTATGTCTCCCCATTTTTCAGTTCCACCAACTGTAGAACATTGCAAATAGGAAATGTAAGTAACAAAAACAAAAAAAATATTAGCTCGCCTTATTTTATAAAAATTTGAATACAGCACCAAAGCTCAAGCAACATACATGCCAAAAGTTTCAAACACTGGAAGAAAACAGGGTTAAATCAAATTATATATGAAAATAAAATCTCCAGACACATCACTAGTAGCATCAACAGTGCTAAAAAACATAGATACCTAAGTATTTTACCCTAGCTCAGAAAACTTCCGATTATTCCAGAAATTGAAGGAAAAAATAAACCAGAAAACGAAAAAGCGGTTTAGAGCAGAACGTACCATAGGGTGGCCCTGAGCAGTCTTAAGTAACGAAAGCGGAAGCTGCAAAACCGAACAAATCAATCAATCAATCTAAAACTGACAACAAACACCGCAAGCGAGGAATTCAAAACCTAAAGCCAGCATAAAACCCTAGAACCTACAGCGGCGGGTGGGGACTTACCATTCTCTTCTCTGCGTACTAGAAAAACCGATACGCACCTGCATCAATTCAAAGAGAAAAACAACAACAAAAAACGAACCGAGTAAATCTACAGAACAATGCGAATCGTAAAACCAAAGGCAGAAATCACGAATTGCAGATACAAAACCCTAGCTTCGAAAACAAATCAAAATTACCGAGAGCTGCTCAGCGAGATCAACAACGAGCGGTGTTGATCGAGGAGACGACGGCGCGCGCGACGCAAACCTGTCTCTCACTCACTTCTCTTCTCTCTCTCTACCAATCTCTCGATCCCTCCTCTTTCTCTCTCTATTGCGTGTAAGAAATAAATAGTAAATAAAGCTGGTTTCAAAAGGGAAACTCGAAGACAGCGCGCCCCCTGTTATAGTAGCTTGACTAGTCTATTTACATTTCGCCCCTCCATCTCTCTCTCTATTCTTATTTATACACATCAATATATTCTAATAAGCAATAATTATTTAAAAGTCCAAGTGCTGTAGTTTAACCATCCGTTGTTATGCTAGTTTAATTTGAAATCAGTACTATACTAATTTAATTAATAATCTCGAGTTTAAATTCCTAAATATCTGAGAACGATACTATGTTAATTTAATTAATGATCTTAAATTTGAATTTCTAAAAATATAATTACGATTAGCGGGAAGAATTTTATATACTAAATGATTCATTCCGATTTTTAAGTCCTTGAGTGATTAGACCTATAAAATTAAGCTGAGTCAGCTAGAAAACAACATTATTGTTTGAATTTTGAAACAAAAGACAAAATAATTTAATTAGTGTAATAGTGAGCTGGAACCAATTTAAACGTAGTGAGGACTATTAAATTATTATTATTAAGGAGCCGATTTTTGGATACCTGAGTGCGACAGGAAAAAAAAGACAGAGAGAGTTGTTGAAAGCATGTCATATACAACATCAGTGAAACAGATGAAAAAGTTGGCCTAAAAAGAACTGAAATACGCTACTGTAAGCTCTAATTTACGGTTAAAACGGGTTAAAGCTTTACAAATTAGAACAAAGCTACCATTAATGATAATTTATGCACAAGATTGAACGAGGTTCGGTCGAACGAGTCTCCCATGATCATGGAGTTACCGCAATACACTTGCTCTGTGATTGGTTGGTTTGACGGATCCAAATTCGGTTAGAATTTTCGGAGATTTGTTTATCACAACTGCACGATCTCTTCTTCGCCCGTTGAATTGATTGTTCTTAGATCAACCAAGTGCCGCATTGTTGGTCTGCCATGGGGACAGTTCCAGGGAGACTTGAGGGTAGCCAAATGCTCTAATATCTGGAAATGGCCAAAATGTGACGAGTTTTAAGCATCATCGGTTCAAATTTGTGGTTTGGCAGGAAATATTATTACCCTTGTACGTAAAATACCTTTTGCATTTGATTCCTCCCGAGCGGATCGCCAATCATGATGGAAGATCTGCAAGCACGGGATGCTAGCATTGCGCGTACTTTGGGTGGGCAGAGGGAATCGACTGTGTCTGATCGGTAACTGCCGATGATGGAGCATTCTCCTTGACTATCAGACAGAATTGAAATCAGTTCCTTGATATCTGTGGGGAAACAATGGAGAGCAATCATATAACCGACCAATTTAAATTAAAAAAAGAAAAAAAGAGAGTTGTAACAATAATGCTAGGGCTATTCTACAAGACCTTTGAATATTACCTGCAATCCCAAAAGTTATATTTTTGCTGAAAGGAACTGCTTTCAGCATAAAACGATGTCCCGAAGGAGCGTGCATGTCCTCTTCCAATAAAAAGCCATTTTTCCTGAAATTTGTGAATATCATTATGTAGTATTTATTACCAAGGAACAAATTCAGTAAGAAATATCTGGTTGGGAATAAGAAACCAGAATTTTAGATGTCAACAGTTTTAGTTTGTACGAGAAAACTGAAGGCTAGTATTTTGGTGAGATGGATTTTTGAGAGAAAGATTGCATGAGAAGTTCAAAATAGATGGACCAACCACAGGATTGACAACCACAAGCACATGTTTCCCCATGTATGGTGCCAATAAGAACGAATATTTTGCGTAGGAAGAGCAAAAATATGCAAGTTGTTAGGCACATTACAAAAATGATCAATGACCGAGAGATCCACATAAGGAAATAAAGCAAGCACAGTTACTTATGCTAGAGAAGAATGTCACCTACAGTAAATAATTATACTGACAGAATACTCCTTAAGGAAGGCATACCTGAAGATATCCATGTGCATTGAGACGACGATCTCTTCTTCAGGAGATAACTCTATTTTTAATGGCCTGGGGGAAAAACATTATAATTTTGAAGAAGAAAATGAAGACACTAATTTAGAATGTGATGCATAAGACAAGATATGTTCACAGTAATAGGAAATCGAACAGAATGTCTTACCTAAGTAAAGGTTGCTGATTCAAAATAGTTGTTTGTGACAGGCGCTCATAGTTGTATTTCTCGTCTGCAGCATGCTGATGCAAATTATATAGATCAGACAATTTGATTATTTATCGAAGAAATAAATAGATTTGAAGTTAACCCTATAGAAGATGTGCTTATTCCTTTAAACTTTTCAGGAGAGGCAAGCAGCTTACCTGATCCACTATAAAAAGGTCCTGATCTAACTTGCCAATAATAAATCCGAGATTAAATTGTCCAATAACCTGCAGGTGAAGGTGGTGAAATTAGAGATGGACTAGGAACAGCATTTCTCTACTCTGGTAATAGTTAAAGTAAGATGAAACAAGTACTTAAATTTGACTTGATTAAAAATTATGCTAATGCAATCTGAATAACATGCATGTTCTTTTGGCAGTATGGAATTTCATATGCAGGGGTGATGTAGAAACCTTCATTTGTTTAAAGTCTTCTTTCTTAAACAGCCTCTCTAACTCACTGGTAGCAGCAGCTAAAGCGTTTGCTTTCCCCTCTTCATTTACAACCTGTGAGAGCTCCAATGATGCCGCAGTAAAGCCCCTGTAGATGCCAAGAATTCAAAGTTAACTACAAATCTGCCCTCTTCAACTTTTACTTGAGATGATTACTTTTCTATGTACCCTTTTAACTGTATACTTCCAGATGTACAATTGTTGAACTTGAGTCTTGACTGCTTCTGCTTCCTCCTTGACATCAAATCTTTAACACTAAACTGTAGTGTGAAACCGGCCTTTGAACCAGAGGAAACCACCGGAGAGTCCTGTAACACACCTAAAGGTTGTAACTGCTTAGGTGAATCTGAGAGGTCATGCGGTGAAAGCTGAGAAATTGGGCTGACTGAAGAAGTTAGTACAGAATCGCCATCTAGTACTCTATCCTCTCCTTTCTGATCCTCCAGTTCAATTTTCTGCATCACAAAGAATAAGTGGAGATTGAAGACATAAGAATTCATACAAAGCATGAATTCACCTCGATAGAAGGACGTTAGCCAAAATCTGGCAAAAATAAGTTTCTTCTTAAAGGATTCTTTATGTATAACTTGATAAGGAATTTTCTCATTCATAAAGAACTAGATCAGAAAGGAAATCATAGAATTCTGCACCTCTCCAGCTCCACTTTGTCTTTCTACACAAGGCAACAAAATACCCTTATCTCCATCATGCCTGGATCCACTTTGCTTGTCTCCACAAGGAAGCAGAATACTTGTATCTGCTTCACCAAAAACACTGTTAATACTTGAGCTTCTGGCCAGCTGAGGCTCGATATTATCTGGAATTCCTGGCAACGCAGTATGCTTCGGGGAGCTGTTTTCTCTTGATCTGCCCAAAGAAGGTCGACTTCTAAGAATTGGGACCTCAGATAATGCAGTTTCAACACTTTCGTGCTTCCTCTTATTTACAGTAACAAACTTTTCCAGTGACATCTGCAAAATACTTTTATGCCCAAGTGAATTCACACTACCTTTCTGGTTTGATCCTGATAATAAAGGATCAAGCTTTTCAGTTTTTTCAGAAACAAACTCAGTAGTTTCCTTATCAGAATTTCCAGACAAGTCATTCTTCTGATTATCACGAACCCCCCCAAGTGCAAATCCTTCTATCACTGAACAAGCAGCACCACTCTGGATCTCCTCAGCATACGAATCTCTCATGTCACCTTGAGCTCTTGTGAGAATAATGCCACTGTTTGCACATAGTTTGTCATCTCTTTCCTCATGAGCTACATTAATTTCTGGAAATAAGTTCTTTGGAGGTGGTAGAGATCTCTCTTCCAGAGAATACGTATTGGAAACAATCTTGGCCTCATTAAATTCATCTATCTTGTTAACCGAATAGCTCGCCTGGTTGGATGAATAAATCATTTCCAAAGCCTCTCTCAACGACTGTAAAATGGAGCTTTCATCAGAAAAGAATATTTTCCTTTTGTCAGGAGTGACATTCACATCATATGTTCGAGTTGGCACATAAAAGTTCATAATGGCAATAGGATATTGTCTGGAATTTGCACCTCTGTATAACTCATTTACAAGCTTTCCAACTTTGGGCATATCAACCGGACGACCATTAACAAAGAAAAACTGCCGGTCTCCTATATTGCGCCCACTCCCATATCCAGGCTTGGAGACAAAGCCTTCAACCACGCAACCATGCGATATACTAAGTTTGATCGGCTGTAAGCAGGAAAAAGTACTTGTACCAAACACCGTGATGATATTCTCTTTCAGAGATTCACTGCCCTGTGTCTTTAGCACCACAGACCTTACATTTTTCGCAGTTGTATTGGTGCATACTAATCTAACTCCTTTAGCAATCAAAGCATAGGCCTGAAAACCCATACTCAAAATGAGAATTGATGATTGAGAATAAGGAGATACTCCCTTATATTAAATACAGACATAAGAAGACACTTATGCATAAACAAATAACTATTTTTCGACAAATAAGAACCGACTTTAATTCAAGTACAGGCCATCTTAAGCACCGCACCCCTATAGAACCAAAAGAGAAATCATGGAAAGCAGCAAGACTCACATTCAACAAGCTGATTAGTTTTCCATATTCCTTGCGTATATTTCGGCTGAACTCTTTGCTTCTCACAGGTAAATTGGAGAACAATTTCTTGACAGTAACAGTTGTACCAACTTGACGCGCAGTCTTCCTCTCAGCTGTAAGACGACCTCCCTGATCATAGGTCAGGTGCGTCGCAACCACCTCATTCATCGTCCGTGTCTCCACAGTCAGATTCCCCAGTGCACACAATGAACTTAACGCCTCCCCTCGAAACCCAAAAGTTGTCAGGGACTGAAGATCCGGAAAATCCAACAGCTTGGACGTGTGGTGCTTCAATGCCAGCACCTACCAACAGCAATCAAAATGACAAAAAAACAGAAGCACGAATAAATAAACAATACCATTCACTTCACAACACAAAATAATCCCTCTCTGGACCTATATTGCTACATAGATACTATAAGATAAAACATTTTTGGATACTATAAGAACGCTATTTGCTAATGAAGGAAAACATAAACTAAAAATACGCCCAAATATAATCAGCTTGATGTTCGTCAATCACTAAATTCCACTTCCCTACACTAATCCGAAGCACAAACGAAGCCAAATAACAACCGGAAGCAGGTAAATTCAGCAAAATTACCTTGAAATTCAGCGGGGAAATGCCGGAGCCATTGTCGATTACTTGAAACGATTCGAGTCCGTACTCCTTCAACGAAACCTCAATGCTGGTGGCGCCAGCGTCAAGGCTGTTCTCAACGAGCTCCTTCACCGCGGATGAGAGGTCTAGGATCACTTGTCCGGCGCAGATACGGTGGACGACGCTCTTGTTTATCGACCTGATGACCGGCGACTCTCCAACTCCGCCTTCCATTCTGCTGCGTTGTTGTTTTAGCGCGAATGGAGCTAGCAATGGAAGGGATAGCACATGTTGTAGGTAGATTAACAGGGTGTGATGATTTGCGGGGAAGAAACCCTAGGCGGAGGTAGTGGATTTTGAAGCTTTTGCCGCCAAAACTGCGGCGGAGCGAATGCTATTCACCCGGCAACCGTGAAAATATAAGGTGGTTTTTGGGAGTTGGACGAACGAATATATGTAGCTTATGCTGGAGAATAACAAACAAAACGGTGTCGTGGTGTAGTTGGTTATCACGTCAGTCTAACACACTGAAGGTCTCCGGTTCGAGTCCGGGCGACGCCATTT
>JBBMKE010000001.1:25959063-25969159 GCA_037834125.1 Lippia alba | reverse complement strand
GGGAAGATGGATGTTCCACAGATAATAAATAAACAAATAAACTAAGGTAATCCTTAACCTATCCCACACACACAAGCCCAACAGACAAAGACTATCTAAAATCCTATCTCCTTAACCTATTCCACTATTTTGACCTTTCTGCAAAGATGGTAGAATGGGAACGAAAAGATAGGCAGAAAGAGAATTAGATTAGTGAATTTAACTACATATACAAATGAGATAAACCGGTAAAATTAGTAAGATAACCTTAAACGACATTTTTCTATCTGCGGGGAAGATAATAAGATATACGTAACATATGATACAAAAGTGCCAGGTTCAGAAAAAGAGGTCTTCAATAGAGGGGGAACCTGAAATCGGATCTTCCATGCCAAAAGATCCCAAACCATCTCAACATCGAACAATGAAAAGAACCGCCTAAAAACCGAAAACTATACAGCTCTCGTAACTCTCCCTTTACATGAAGTAGCTTAGAGATGTTTTCTTTCTTGATCCGCCTTCTCCATAAAGTTCGTTCCATTGGAGAAGCTCGTTCATGTTTTGTGATTCCGATGAAACACTTGCACATACCTACATTTTTTTTTTAGCAACATTTATTCAGATGTTTTCAATCCTTTCAGAAAAATATGAGTTATCACAACATTTACATGCTTCACGCTTACTGAATGATACCTTACCATCAAATTTTACTACAGATTTGACTATAATACTATAAAACTACTGATATATCAATAAAAATAGATGTGCTTATCTTCGGTACGCATGGTAATTCATAATTATGAACATACTAAACATCATCGGAGTTATTCAGTACTCAATTGATAAAAAGTGAACTTATATTGGCTAAAAGCAAAATAGTAGTAGTATTAAATGAATTAGAAAAAGAAATCCAAATAGTCAACAAAAACAGTTCTACATACCTGTTCATGTGCATATTTAAAGTCATCCATACTCAAGGAACGAACATCAGCACTGCTATGCAATGCAGGCAACGGTCTATTCTCTGCCAGTGCCGAGAGTTTCTCCTGAAATTTTACAATTTAGAATTATAAGATTACCTTCCGCTTGACATAAAAATGGCACATAAAACGAAGAAGCAAAAAAACAAAATTGAACGGCATCAATCAAAGAGGGTAGATTATGAAAATATATGCTAAATGTACGAACCTTTTTCTCCTTCTCCAAGATTTCTCTTATAGGACAATGTGCAGCTGTCACGCACAAATTCTGCAAGCGGACAAGAAGTAAGAGATGAATGCAGTACAAGAAAGAAACATGAAAACAACATGTAGGGTACAGTAGTACACAAACCTTTAGATCACTTCCTGAATATCCTTCCGTCATGTTAGCAACTGCCTCAAGATCAACAGTCGGAGACAATTCTTCCTTGGCTAATATCACCTTTAGTATTTTCTCCCTATTCTGGGCATCTGGCAAGTTGACCATCAGCCTGCACCAAAGAGGATGGTTAAATAAAATGGACAAATTTCTTTTGGTTAGGAAAAGATTCTTAAGTCGGAAATTGGAAAACCTTCTGGGAAGCCTCCTGATTACAGCCTCATCAAGATCAAACGGTCTATTTGTGGCTGCAAGTACCAGAACGCGTTCCTTATCCTTTGTTCGCAAGCCATCCCAGTTCACCATAAACTCATTCTTCATTTTTCGCATTGCTTCATGTTCTCCAGGATTTTCCCGTCTCCCTAGCATGCTATCCACCTACAGCAAAAAAGGTTTAGAAAAATGATCATAAGAGAATGATAAGAAAACAAGGTCGAATATTGGAATATTATACCCACCTCATCAACAAAAACCACACTGGGAGCTATTTTACTAGCCAAAGAGAACACCGCTTTCACATATTTTTCCCCTTCACCAAACCACTGAATGCCAAAAAAAGCTAGTAAGTTTGGTTTTTGATATGAAGAAAGGAATATGCACCAGAGAAACTACAGAAATAAAGGTTGGACACGATGTGTACTTTAGATGTGATGCTTGACATGGATATATTGATAAAGTTTGCACCAGCTTCAGTTGCAACAGCTTTTGCAAGCATAGTTTTACCAGTGCCAGGAGGGCCGAATAGCAATATTCCCTTGCAAGGCTGCAAAAAATCACATCTTTAATCTTTGGCAAACATGATGAACTCTACAATACAAACATTGATTAAACTTCTTGTATGATTTTACCTTAGTCAGCTGTCCTTTGCTGAACAGTTCTGGCCTCTGTAGAGGCAGCATTACCAACTCCTTTAAAGTTTCTTTTACATTTTCCAATGCTCCAATGTCATCAAAAGTAACTCCAATATCGCCAGGTGGAATGACCTCAGCGAGGAGCTTTTTCTCAAACTCATTTTCAGTAACCACATCCTAAATAATGAAGAAGTCATTCATTCCATACCACTTAAAATGAAAAAATACAAGAAAGTATCACGCAAACATATTGCAACTTAGTTCAGGCCCTGCAAGATTCACCTTGAGAGACTTCTTCAGACTCTTGTTTTCATTTTGAATACACTGTAGAATGTTGAGCCCATAGCTGATACTGCAATTCAAAAACAGAGAAATCCAGTTAGAACATTAATCAAAACCAGCTAGTCATCCTTAACATATCCATTCATCTATTGTTCTGAGCCTTGTCACTTCTGTAAAGGAAGATTTTCAATTTCAATGGCGATTCACCTCTCACTTGAAATAACGAGTTTTGACTCCTTGAGAGTAGCTTCAGAGCAATGCATAAAGTGATGGCTTAAAGCCCAGCCAATAACTTTTTCAACACCTGTTACCATAAAACAAGTTGAAGAACATCAAAAATTGAAGCACATAACATCTAAATCAAATTTTTAGTTTGTGAAAAATTGACTTACTTTCGTTGGTCAAAGCCTGGTCTTTAATGCATACAGTTTCCAAATCAGGACAATCAAGGCCTATCCGGTTTAGAACCTGTGAAACACATACATGAAAAGAGAAAATTAAAACTCCACTCTTGATTGTTAAAGCACATTGAGTGGAGATACCACATTGGCAACATTGTAGCATAAAGCAGCAAGGAGATTATCATTGTTTTCTGGATTCAAATTACCACCAGCACAGTATCACTACCACTATGCCCATAATGATGAGGAGGCAAAGTAATTTGCCCAGGATATAGCTAAGTCATAATAGTATGCGACATCGGAAAGCTAGACTACATGAAAAGGTCATAACCCTGGTAATTAAGTAAAAAAAACAAAAAATTTAAAGTTCTCATACTTCAATTAAGTGGTGCTATTTGTAAAAAGATAGCATCATGCAAGAACAAAGAGAACTTGGTACATTTACATCCTGGAGAACAATGCATTTGACTGAACAGATAATTATGAAGGACAATGAAGATGTAATGCTCACCGAACGAATGCTACCAATGTTCGACTGTGACTTCATTGTCTCAATATCACGATCCAACTGTTGTTTCCAGTCCAATAATACAGTCTCATCCTGATATATTTAGAAGAAAATTCATATCTAGTTCTAACTCAAACGATAAAAACATAGAAAAACCAATATTACATATATATATATATATATGTAGAGAGAGAGAGAGAGATTTACCTGGGGAATCTGTATGGTCACTTTGTTTGGGAAAAGACGATTGAGTTGCTTCATTATTTTTGGAGTTTCCTTACTTCTATCATGCAATCGACCAAAATTATCCTAAAGGTAAAGAAGCATGCAACCATTAGGTGTTAAAAATATGTCAAGCATAGAGACTGTTTGAATATATTAAGTTGGGCATACCGGGAAGGCAAGGTCGAGCAATGCTGTTTGGTTGCTTCCAAATTTTGTGAATAGCAATCCACCAGGCTGAGACTAAATCAAATATTCAAATTAGTAAGAGTTCCCAGAAGAAATTTCTTTTGTCCGTGTACATGTGTGCAGGTTTAAGGGGACGTTAGAGAAGTGTACAGAACTAAACTAAACTCACTTTCTCCTTCCGGCCATCAGTTTGAGCATGTGAGGCTATCACAACCACATTTTCTGGTAAAGTTTCAAGCTTAATCTTAAAGGCTGCATATGCCTCAGGATTTCCCACCATGGACTTCTCTATGTCTTTCAAGAACAAGATTAACGGACTACTTTTACATTCGATGGAAGCAACCTACAAAATAAAAAATACTTTGTAATAGATATCTTTTTGACCATGGAATGGAAAGAGGAACCATGTTTCCAAATTCTCATCATAAGCACCACGCCAATGTAACTAACCTCAAAGAGTTCATTGATGGCAAGTTTTTCAAGGTCGTCAGCACTGGAGCTCTCGAGACGGAGTAAGTCGGCTGCAATAATTGGAGGCAAACAATTACAAAAACATGCTTGATTGAACTGTGTTATGCTTACAAGAACACAAAAGATGCCTATATTACCTGCACAAAAGAAACCATGATCTTCTTCACATAGACCTCCAAGATCATTACCATCTAGAATTGTTCTATCAAATCTAACCCCAATTTTAGAAGAGCCATTTTCCTCAAAAGCAAGCACCACTTTGCCTCTGTAACCATAAGGTGGACCCCTGTAGAAGGTACGGCGTTCCACATATACATGTAAAGGGACATCAGAACTTAGAAAATATAGAACTCACCAACAATTAAGTACAGTTCCTTTACAACAAGCAAATAGGATGTTTTGACATTAAGAGCTGTAAATATATTATTATTCAAACCTATTACTTCTAAATTAGGAATTTAGGACATTTCTGAGATGGAACAGGCGGGGCACTCCAAAACACCAGCCAAAGATGACAGGAGTAACAATAAAGATGCTAAAAGGAGCTGTGACCTGAACTCTATGTATATCTCTATCATGTATATTCCATAATTCAGTGTAGGAACTCGGTAATAAACATTTTACATTTTAATAGCTTATTTTTCAGTAACGGTTCACAAAATGCACAGGACATCCTCAAATTGTCTTCAACGCAACCAAACCGAGGGATATATCAAATAAAGGAGCCAAATATGGCTGCACTACTCCACACCAATAAAGATCATGGTAAAATGTTGTTTTCAGTCTAAACTAGAGTAAGCAATCACGGTTAGAACTATCCAGTTGAATTTCTAAAAGGGGAATGCCGACCTACAAGGGAAAACTTATCACAAACTTATCACCAAAAGTTTCCACCAAGCTTATTGTTAATTCTTCTAATAATCACTCACATGCAGATATTAACTGTTCTCTGGGACCATCTAAAGATGTAAGCATTGTTCTAGAAAGAAAACTACTTTAAAGGAAGATGAATCCAAGACGAAAGGATTGTTATGTATATCAGAGGTGTGATCTAATTTACATGTCAGAACAATAGTTATCCATTTACTTAATGCATCAAATTACCTCATTGGAGTTTGAGTAGGATTGAATCCTGATGGTAAAGAACCAACATACTTCACTCTGTCACCTGTAAAATGAACCAAGCAATCACTTAAAACAGAACATCTCGTCAACCTAACATAAACCAAATAGGTAAGAAGACCTTCATAGATACCCTTTTTAAAAGTATAGTTTTTTGATGAAGCAGTGGATGCTTCCTGCTTAGGTTGAGCGTGAGAGCTGATCGTAGAACCCCCAGTGATATCAGCCTCCACACTAGAAGCTGGCTTTTTAAGGTGTAATGCAGCAGCAGTGCGTTTAGAAAATACACTTGTTCTCTCGGGCTTTGAGCTTTCTTTTACAGGGTCAGCCTCTTTTGTTGTTGGGCCCTAAATAAAATTTGAAGTATGAATAATAGAAAACATGTGAGTTTTATTATAGAACTAATGCCCTTTATGAGAGATGAAAACATTCTATGAAAAACAAATAGATGCTTACACCAGGTAACAGAATGGTATCACATATAAGGAGCCCCACACCAAAATATTTAGCAAGTGCTTTGGCCAACGTTTCCTGGTATATTTCTGAACCTGTAAAGAAGAACGTATGTAATAATGAAAACACGAAAGGGAAACTAGAACAAATATAAGGATCCAGCATAATCAAAACATGGAGCTACATTACCAGCAGGACCAGACAGCAAGATTCTCGGGCACACTGTAGGAAGATCTGAAGTAAATTTTGCAAATTTGTTGCATTTCAAATGTATGTAGGTAGAAGCAACAAGAACGTTTTTGGTGGTCTCACTGTCAGCAAAAAAATCTTGATTAAAACTTAAAAAGTAAAAAGAATGAGCAAATGATTTGGAATCCTAAAATGGAAAACCTATTGCTGCTCTAAACAGTAGGGGGACGCCGCCTCTGGTAGCAATCAGGGAATTAAACTTATAATAACCAAGACATGGTAGTATAGCTAGCTGCATACAAGAAACTGTCTGCTGGATACTTGCAACAAGGTATATATTTGCAAATTTACCCAGAAGACAGAAGCAATCAAGCAGCACTTAAAAGCCTATCAAGATCATAAACATAGGTGGACAGGACCATAATGTGTGGCTGATATACACATAGAAGCTCTAAGGAAAATTGACTGACATATGTTCTGCGTAGTGTGATAATAATATCAAACCAACCTCAATTATTACTATGGCTAACTCCACACTCACCCAGATATTATTAATAGATAGTTATAACAATACATTAGCTTTCAAGAAGTATTCACTGGGAGGTATTATTGGTCAGCTGTGATAATATGGAATTTAAAGACACTTATAGTAATTCAGTTTCTACCTTATATAATAAGGAAAATTCTCAAATGAGATATCAATATTCTCGCAACGAAGTAATCCTTGTCGTAGAGCATCCTTGAATGCTTGACGTCTTGAAGACAGTGAAATGGGAGGTTCAGAATCCTTGCGCTGATCCCTTAGTGCCCTGTGCTCATCAAGAATTCTAGATATACTTCCGTTCATGTCAAATGGAGGTGCTGTTGAACCAGCTAAAATCTGCAAAAGTGGTCTCAATTCATTGTTTTCTGCTACAACTTTCCCACTGTCAGGATCAACGTTCAAGCTACCGTCGGCAGCATTAGGAGATGAGATGCCAGTTTTGTCTACAACTGATACAGTAGCTCCATCGTTATTCTCAGAACCATCCTTCATTTCAGTGTCCACACAGTTTTCTGACCCCTCAAAAGCAGAAGGCAAAGATGGTATTTCAGAACCTTGTGCATCTTCACCATCCTGAGGAGGAGGAACACGAGTTACCTCAGGCAGATTTGATACAGATATCAATACTGATGCCATAGAAACAGCAGAAGGACCGCTAACTAACCTCAATTTGCAACCTTTTGATGGATCCACCATGAGAATCTATAATACTGACTGAGGGTGGCACACTTGTTTCAGATGCATTAATATTGTCGAGTTGTTGGAAAATCTGACAGTATGTCAAGGGAATCCACATCTAATAAAGTATGAAAAATGCATGCTTGTCCACACATAGTAAACCAGAATTTACAGATCATTACAAAAATATTATAAGAGAGAAAAAGTAATGGAGAACCAAAAAAATATTGGTTAGAAGGATACATAAGCATGTTTACCAGATGAGCTGAACACCACCTCGTCCCCACCATTTAAAGGAATAGTGGAATCTTTGGAGTAAATTTTACCATTCACTTGTACAACACCTTTTTTCCCAGTGATTTCAAGCAGTGTAAGTGACTCTCCTCCCTTGCATCAGGCATAAAACCAGTACACATAAGATAGGAATACCACCACCATGATAAATCCAAAATTACAAGTCAATGAACTACATTTACCTCCGACTCCATGTGCTTCAGAGTGCACAAGGATTTACTAACTGTTGGATCCTTCACTGACAAGTCACACTGGTGGCCTTGACCAACAGTGAAAGTTGAAGGAACCATATCGACATGTGGATTCTGGGGGGAAGACATTGCAGCAACAAAGTCACATGCGTGCCATTAGACGGTGAAAGCAAGGATCATAATATTTAAACAAGCACGGGTATGCATATAATGTAGTAAATGCAATCCCCTCCCTGCCTCCTTTAACTTGCTATTACTAGTAATCCCTCCTCCCAACACACAAAAAATGTTTCGTGCAATAGCCGCATGCCCACAAAAACAAATTAAGAGAATGGAAGGAAAGAACACAATATTTCAAAGGGTGGTTTAAAAGAAAAACACACATAGTTGAGGCATAGTGTGATTTCCAATAATATTACATGACACAAGCTCTGTTTCTAGGTTAATTTCATTCCAGGGTCTGGCATACAAATGCTTCATAGAACATATCAAAGAAAATCTGATCTTTTTCCTAAAATAGCAAATGTTAATTGCAATGGTACTGGATGCACCTCCAGTCTAACTTAACCAACTGATATAGTCTAAAATTCAGGTGGAAGGATGATCAATCGAATCCTATCAGGAACTCAGACAGTTGGTATGTCTAGTCTACCAGTGGTAAGCGTACCTTGGAGAAATACTAAATCTTAATGCCTGTTTTTTCAGCTAGATTTTCAATATAACAAAGGTTCTTAATCTCCTGCATCATAAGCTCTCCCTAGAAATTGTTCCAAAAGCGATATCCATATATATTATCTAAGACAGAGACTCACGCAGGCATGCAATTTAAAAGAGTAATAACTCGCTCAGCAAGATAGCTTTAGATGGCAATAAAGATGACACAGAATGATATTCCTGATATCTGGTCTTGTGACCTAACAGTAAAAGAGATCAACATTTCAATCCGAAGGCTTATTAACTTTCTCAAAGTTCTTGAAGACTTATGCATAACCAGATTGAAGAAATCTACTTGCGTAAAGAAAGAGTCAACCTACCTGTGAACACTGTGAAAGCAGCTTCCCCCAAGCAACCCCAGCATTAGATTTCAGTTGCCGCTTCTTTCCCCGACTCATAGACGAACCACCCGTTTTCCCTTTCCCAGCATTAACAACAGAATCGCCTGCAACCACCGCCACGAATTCCAAATACAGTTCAAAGACGACACCTTTAGGGCAACGACAATTACGAAAATTGAATCAAGTCAAACCACATGCAGCAATAAGATCACACCTAGATTCGTTAGGGAAACCAAAACCTCACCTGCCGCCACCGCCTCCGGCACCTTATCCGCCTCCACATCATCCGACTGCTTCTCCCCACCGCCGTTCGCCAGATCAGCCGATCCAGTCTCCAATTCCTTTTCAACCACCGCGCCAACGACTTCCTCCGACGCCGAAGCTGGCGAATCGTTCGTAGAAGACGATGACGCCTCCGCCGCCTCCATGAACACAAACTCCCCAATCAAAATCACAAAATCAAACAAAAAAAATTCAAAAATTACCAAAAATCGCCAGAAATAAAAACCCTAACCTTGGATCGTTTTCCGCTGGGGAGCGAAGACGAAGGGGAAGGAAGAGGCCGCTTAGATGCAGCCGAATTCCGCCGCGTTTCAACCATGTTTTCTGATCTAATTATCAGGAAAAGAAACCTGAATTCGATTCTCAAACTGAGAACGGCAAAATCTCCTCGAGGAGATATATAGAGATATATATATATATACGTGTATATTATTGTTAGTTTATAAATAAATAATACACTGCAGAGAGAGAAATAAGAGGAGTGAGAGGAGAGAAAAAGATGAATGATTGCGGGACATCGGCTATATATATAACCCACGCATCGGCCTTTAGTAAAGACTACACACTAAATTTAATTAGATTATATTTTATTTATTATTTGTATAATAATTATATTTGTTTTCTCATTTTTAAATTTCTTTGGAAATTTTATAATACTTTATTTTGTTAGAGAAACTTGGAAATTTGAAGAAATTTCTAATTTAAAATTAAAAAATGTGTCATTTTCAATTAGTTACGAGTGTATATCCTAATATATTGTTTTTAAAAAATTGTAAATTATTGTATCAATATTTAAATGAATTAGATCCTAAATTGAAAACAAAGATATTATTATTCATAAATCACGCCAAGATATTATTTCGGTTTGCTGTGTCATGATTTTCACCATTCTGGATATGTTACATGTTATCGTCAATTACTAATGCCTATTTTATATTATTTTAATGTGGAGTGTGACAAATAAAAGATTGTTTATTTTCGGAAAAGAAAAGTAGGTTTGTATTGATCCATTACATTTATATCCCC
>JBBMKE010000001.1:25939922-25958963 GCA_037834125.1 Lippia alba | reverse complement strand
AATCTTCAGCGCTTCAATGGATTCCAAGGAAGCGACGTCGATTCCCGTATCAGAAACTGCATCAGGTTCTTCCGCAAACACTTCGTCTGCGTATATTTCTAAAGATGATGTTTTATTGAGTAAAACTGTTGATAAGGGTATTGTGTCGGAGGATGAGGGGTATGCGAGTGGTAAGGAGGAGTTTGTGACGGCGCCGGATAAGTTGGTGGTGGATGAGAGTGTTGGGGAGGGCAATTCGGATGCGTCGTTTGTTGATGCGCCGGCAAAAATTGAATCTTTGGTGGGTTCTGGGGTCGGTGTTAATGATGATAATGTCGAAAAAGGGAATAAGGATGGGGAAGGGAGTAAGGAGGTTAAATTGAGTGGGGTTGAGGGTTTAGATGGGAAGGGTGGGATTATTGATTCGGTGGAGAAGTCGGGCGTTGGTTCGAATGAGGGAGATGTGCCACGTGGTGTGGTTATTGATGGTAATGAGGGGAAGGGGCTGGTTGAGGGAGTTAAAGAGGTTTCTGAGGCTGTTGTTGTCGTTGAGCCAGTAGAATCGACGACCCTCACGCGTGAAGGGGATGCCGTAGTTGATGCTATTCAGGTTGATGTGGGTGGGCCTGGGGTAGCTGTTGTTGGAGAGAAGGAGGAAATTGGACCTGTGACGAATAAGCCGGAGGACAAAGGGGTAGTTGATGTGGCTGTGGCCGAATCAGTAAAACCGGAGGTGGTTAGTAGTGGTGATGTGACCCTTGTGTCGGAAGGGGATTCGGTTGTTAATGCCAGGGAGATTGGTGTGGCTGAAACTGGTGGGACAGGAGAAAATGAAACTTTGGTGTCGAAAGAGGGCGATGTGAGCCTTATGCCTGAAGGAGATTCTGTAGTTGATACCATTCAGGTTGATAAGGTGGGCCCGGGGGTAGCTGTTGTTGGGACGACTGAAGAAAATGGGGGTGAGAAGATTGAAGGAGTGGAAGTCCCACTTGTGAAGATTGGTGGTTCTACTGAAACTGGCGATGGTGTCAACGAAAAAGTCATTACTGAGGACACAAAAGAAAATGAATCTTCGGCTATTGAATTAGAGTCAAAGGGAGTAGCTGAAGCTGTTCCTGGAGGAGATTCTGTTGTTGACACCATTCAAGTTGATAAGGTGGGACCAGGGGTTGCTGTTGTTGGGAAGATGGATGGGACTGGAGATGAGAAGATTGAAGGAATCGAAGTCCCACTTGTAAAGATTGCGGACGTTACCGAAAGCAGTGATGGTGTCAATGAGAAAGCCATTCCTAAAGAAATTGATGTGAATGGAACTCTAGATGCCATGGATAGTATAAAGAAACCAGAGGTAGAATGCATCGAGAATGGCATTGCTTCAAAGGCTCACGTTGATGGAACCGTTGATCCCGATGGGCCTGAAGAAATTAAAGAAGTGGAGAATGAGCTGGATGAAGACTCAGATGGGGAGACTGATGGTTTGGTCTTTGGGAGCTCTGAAGCAGCTAGGAGGTTTATCGAGGATCTGGAACGGGAAACTGGTGGGGATTCTCAGACAGGTGCAGACAGCTCATTCGATCAATCTCGAAATATCGATGGTCAAATTGTGACTGATTCAGAAGAAGAAGAGGAAGGTGACACTGATGACGAGGGAGATGGGAAGGAATTGTTTGATTCTGCTGCGCTGGCAGCTCTTTTGAAGGCAGCAACTGGTGCTGATCCTGATGGTGGGAATATCACCATCACCTCCCAAGATGGATCGAGGCTTTTCTCAGTGGAGCGTCCTGCTGGTTTGGGGTCTTCACTTAGGTCTTTAAGACCTGCTGCCAGACCAAACCGTCCCTACATTTTCGGTCCTTCGGCTCCTTCTGGAGGTGTAGAATCTGAGGATAATTTGAGTGAAGAAGAGAAGAAGAAGCTAGAGAAGTTGCAGCAGGTCAGAGTGAAGTTTCTGAGGCTTGTTCATAGATTAGGTGTTTCTTCGGACGAACCTGTGGCAGCCCAGGTTTTGTACAGGCTGGCACTTCTCGGTGGAAGACAGAACACCCAAACTTTTAACTTGGAAGCAGCGAAGGCGACAGCTTTGCAGCTGGAAGCAGAGGAACCAGATGATTTAGGGTTTTCGATAAACATTCTGGTGATTGGAAAATCTGGAGTTGGTAAAAGTGCCACTATAAATTCGATATTTGGAGAAGAAAAGGCACCGATCGATGCTTTTCAAACCGGGACGGCATCTGTGAGGGAAATTTCTGGACTTGTTGATGGAGTTCAGGTTCACGTTATTGACACGCCTGGTCTCAAGTCTGCTTCCATGGAGCAGGGTTTCAATCGTGGTGTGTTATCTTCTGTCAAGAAGTTGATAAAGAAAAGCCCACCTGATGTTATTCTTTATGTGGATAGATTGGATGCACAAGCAAGAGATCTTAACGATTTACCTTTGCTTAAAACTGTTACCGCTGCTCTTGGCCCGTCTATATGGAGAAATGCCGTAGTCACATTGACTCATGCTGCTTCTGCACCTCCGGATGGACCTTCTGGTGCTCCTCTGAGTTATGAAGTATTTGTTTCTCAAAGGTCTCATGTTGTCCAGCAGTCGATTGGCCATGCTGTGGGTGATCTACGTATGATGAGTCCGAGCCTGATGAATCCCGTTTCTCTAGTTGAAAACCATCCCTCTTGTAGGAAAAACAGAGAGGGCCAGAAAATACTACCTAATGGTCAGAGCTGGAGACCCCAATTGCTGTTGCTGTGCTACTCGGTGAAGATTCTATCGGAAGCGAGCTCCCTTTCGAAACCTCAAGATCCATTTGACCATCGGAAGCTCTTTGGGTTTCGAGCTCGTTCCCCACCTCTCCCATACATGTTATCATCCATGTTGCAATCCCGCACGCACCCGAAGCTCCCCTCGGACCAAGGTGGTGACAGCGTCGATTCTGATATTGACTTAGATGATTTTTCGGATTCCGACCAAGAGGAAGAGGACGAGTACGACCAGCTTCCCCCATTTAAGCCTCTCAAGAAAGCTCAGCTAGAGAGGCTAAGCAAAGAACAAAAGAAGGCGTATTTAGAAGAATACGATTATCGGGTGAAGCTTCTCCAGAAGAAGCAGTGGAGAGAAGAGCTGAAAAGAATGAGAGAAGCTAAAAAGAGAGGCAAAGATGTGTCAAATGATGTCGGTTATCCCGAGGAAGAAGGTGACCCTGGATCTGCTGCTCCGGTAGCTGTTCCTCTACCCGACATGACCCTTCCTCCTTCCTTCGATGCCGACAACCCTGCATACCGTTACCGGTTCATGGAACCAACTTCACAGTTTCTTGCGAGGCCTGTTCTCGATTCCCACGGTTGGGACCACGACTGTGGCTATGATGGTGTCAACCTCGAACACAGCCTAGCAATCGCAAACCGTTTCCCATTAGCATACACCGTTCAAATCACGAAAGACAAGAAAGACTTCACCATCAGTTTGGATTCGTCAGTTGCAGCTAAGCTTGGAGAGGACACATCAGCCTTAGCTGGTTTCGACATCCAGAGTATGGGGAAACAGCTTGCCTATGTCCTTCGTGCCGAAACCAAAACCAAACGCATCAAGAAGAATAAAGCAGCTGGAGGAGTGACCTTCACTTTCTTGGGCGAAAATGTGATTCCCGGTGTTAAGCTTGAAGATCAGATTACTTTAAACAAGCAGTACGTGCTAGTGGGGAGTGCTGGTGCGGTTCGCTCTCAAACCGACACTGCCTACGGTGCCAATTTCGAGCTGCAGAGGAGGGAGCTTGATTATCCAATCGGGCAGGTTCAATCTACTTTCAGCATGTCGATAATCAAATGGAGGGGAGATTTAGCTTTGGGGTTCAACAGTTTGGCTCAGTTCGCCATAGGCCGTAATTCAAAGATTGCCGTTAGAGCTGGAATCAATAATAAGCTCAGCGGTCAGGTTACTGTCAAGACTAGCAGTTCCGATCATCTTTCTCTGGCACTTGCCGCGGTTATTCCGACAGCTCTTTCCATCTACAGGAAACTTTTCCCCGGCGTGGCGACCGACAAGTACTCTATCTATTAGTTACCCGTTTCCTTTTCCGTTGTATTGTTTATGTTCATTCTATAGCACAGCATATGCGAGACGGTTGGTTTGTATTTCCATTGCTACTACTTTTTTCGAGTAATAAATCATGCTGGTTTTGATTTGGGATTTCTTGATGCTGTCTGGATTCACACTTTTTTGCATGATTTGCTGTGTTGTTTTCTCCTGTTGTGGGAGTCTTTTGGTCTTTGGTTGCTGATGCTAGTGGTCTTATGCTGATAAATCGTGCTGGAGTCTCTTTCTTGAGTGTAAACATATTAACATTCTTGTTGTGCTTTATGTTATGAAGTTTGTTTGTTGAATGATTTTGGCACTTGGGCAGCTGTCATTTGGCTTGGAAATTTTCTGTATAATGATGATACGGATACGACGAGAGAGTGTTAGACATGACGTCAGATACGACACGAGAAAATATCGGGAATGATGTCCGATACGACACAGAGAAAATGCATCCATATAAAACTAGCCAAATTTTACACTCACAATCATAAAAGTACAGAGAGAATGCATCCATATAAAACTGCACAATCATAAAAGTAAATATTTCAAGATTTATTATTAGGGAAAATTGTATGTATTATGTCTGGAGTTCGGTTGAAATTACAAATTAACCGTTCTTGTTTAAGAAATTACGGTGAAATTCCTCCGATTTGCAACAGTACCCCGTGGTCACGTGTATTTTTCAATGTCTTTCGAATTTTAGTGTCTAACTCTAATCCAAAATTTCTCAAACAAAAGAGGTTAATCTATAATTTGGCCTAATCTTAGGGATGACATTGTAATTTCCATTATTATTAAACTCCAGTACAAACATTATTGCTAAAGGTACCAACACTTCCAGCGTGAATTTCATATCCTTCTGTATCGGTAAGCGCAGCAAAGGGGAAGGAGAGATGGAAGAAGACGACGATCTGAAATCGATTCTGAGGGACGCTTTTGGCGATTCCTCGTCGGAAAGTGATGGCGAATCGCCGGATAATTGCCCGGAAGGAGTTCTAGCAAACGGTTCCGGCGATGAAATCGTGACGACTCCTTCGATCTTCGGGGATAGTCATGTTTGGGAACCGATACCTGAAATTAGCGGTCTCTGGATTTGCAGAGACTTTTTATCTGCTGATGAACAATGTTCCTTGCTATCTGCTCTAGTAAAAGGTGAGGCAGTCGATGTGAGTTTTTGTATATAGTTGGTTGAATTTCGTGATTTGAAGAATTGATGATTGAGGTTTGTTGGATTCAGAGGGATATATGGCTGATGACTCGTGTAATCAGGTATTTACTGATTGAGCATTCCGTTATCTTTTGATTTTGGTTTTAGTTTGAGTGGAAGTGTTATTGTGGTTGAGATTTTGCTGCTGAACTCTTTAATTTTTGGATAAATGAGTGTAAACTAGAGGATTTAGAGTTTGATGTTGGGTAAATTATAGTGGATAGTTGAGATTCTCGATAAATTCTCATTCAGCTGAAGTTTCTGCTTACAAGGCCATACAAGCAGAGAGTGGAGCTCTCAGACATTATTGGATTATGATTGCCAACATTGGGGAATATAGTGATGATTAATGACACACTCCGCATAATAATCTCGAGCTTATTATGCTATAGTAAATGATAGTCTAGCCTGTGGTTAAAGCTGCTGAGTGTTGAGAGAGATTGATCACTAGTCCTCTCTTGTTACAACACTTGAAGCATCTGCATTTGCCTTTGTGAGACTGTCCATGATACTTGATTGATTGTTTCGACGCCCCAATGTAATGATTGTTCAGGTAGTTATACAAGCAATCATTTCCTTCTGAACACAAAATGTACACTTGTTAACTATACGGCCTTGAATTATCATCTTCACATGTTGCTATGTATTTCCTCGTTCTTGGAATTTTGAATTTGCTAGTATATGTTATTATGCTTGTTTTCCATTCGTTCCTTGAGATGTGAATTATTAGAATGCTTGTGATCAAGTACACTGAGCTCGGAAACTTATTTTTCTGATGCATCTCATACCGATGCAGGCAATGAGGTTTGGTGATCTTCCTCCTTGGGCCCTTGAAATTTCATCCCTGATCCGCGAGACAGTCCTACTGAGTGGTCACTATTCTGAGTCCACGAACCGGATAACTGGCGACAACTGTAAACAAACCGGCCTATTTCCATCAGAGTTATTATGGAGGGAACCTCTTTTTAACCAATTTATAGTGAACATATACAAGCCAGGTGAGGTGCGTTATGATTCTTGTATTGTAGACACACTAAATTCCATCCTGGTTTACAATAACATCTGTCGAAATAGAAATTCCTATGTGGACTATAATTATTGCTTCTAGATATGGTATGGTGTTGTACAATTGTCATTTCCACTCAGGGTTTAGGTTCCAAGATTAGCGTTTGCATTTGTGAAATCCCTTAAACCAGCTGTTCCTTCTCTGGGTTGTATTCACAACAATAACTACGTTATCTTGCTGGAGGTGTAGGGAATCTGTGCGCACGTCGACCTCATGCGGTTTGAAGATGGTATAGCAATAATCTCATTGGAGTCTTCATGTGTGATGCACTTTAGCTCTGTTGAAGTTGAAGCTGAAGAAGTTAATCGTGAAGAAGAATCTGAAAGATGTGTTCCACTGGAAAAAGTTCCGGTGCTTCTCACCCCAGGGTCTGTGGTGTTGATGTCTGGAGACGCACGTTATCTGTGGAAGCACGAGATCAACCGCAGACCCGAATTTCAAACCTGGAATGGCCAAGAAATCAACCAGAAGAGGAGGACTTCTATTACTCTCAGGAGGCTGCGTCAAACAGAACAAGAGATGCAATCATGCAATTAAACAAAGTAATGTACTGTCCTAAAAGCTGACATGTGATGTCGAAGATCTGAACGTGAAATGGGTACAAGAAGATTCAGACGGGTTCACTGAGACCTGAAAGCACAGTCCGTTCTGTTTCGGAAGAATCGTAAGAGAACTGCAATAGCTCCGACTGTTTTGTGCTTCCAACCCAGTTTCTCAAGTCCAGCAAATACGTATTAATTTGTCAATCCTCATATAATTTATTTTTTCCCCGAGTTTTGGAATCATCTCGAGTTATACAATCTGATATATACTTGTTCTTGGTTTAACGGTTTGTCTTAAATTTCTGTTCTTTTAAGATCAATTCTAGCTTGATGATCTAATCTAATATGTCTGTTAGATTGGCTTCATTGCTTTCTTGTTGCATAGACAGAAACAGTCATTTCCCATTATGCAATATTTCCTCCCAATCGTCACCCCACTGAGAAACCATTGATCATCAGCATTTGTAGCATTTTGTAACTGCAGGATAAAGTACACACGAGTCTAGACTGACATAAACATCAGACAACATCAATCTCATTCCTCCTGTCCAAATCGTAACATACGTTTACACATATAGAAATCCCAACAACCTGAACACACTCAACACACGCAAGAAAATCATAAAACAAACAAACCAAAAAAAAAACTGTCCCATTAAATCAATGATACACAAGCCTAAGATTGACGAGCGCCAGCAGCACAGCCCACACCAAACATGTCTTCACCAAATCCCCCGCAATCGGGTTCATACCCCTAAACATCCTCGAGCACGCCACCATCACTCCAAACAAAGCACAACACAGCACCAACCCGAACCGAACCGCCCCCGCCCCGAACACCACTGGGTACCACCCCAGGCTTATCGCCAGCTGCCCGAAATACAGCATCAACGCCGTCGGCTGGCGGTGGAACCCCCCTTCCGCCCACACGAGCCACGCCGACAGCCCCGACAGCACCGCCGCCGCCAAACAGGCCAAATGCAGCGCCCACAGCGGCGGGAAATAGAACGGCTTTTGAACACTCCGGTACCGGTTGCTGGACCCGAACAGGAAGATGTTGAGGAGCGTTAGGGA
This sequence comes from Lippia alba, assembly GCA_037834125.1. Classification (NCBI taxonomy): domain Eukaryota; kingdom Viridiplantae; phylum Streptophyta; class Magnoliopsida; order Lamiales; family Verbenaceae; genus Lippia; species Lippia alba. Next base: position 25,951,020 of record JBBMKE010000001.1, on the reverse strand, counting down.
GAGGGGGAACCCGACGGCGACGCTCAGGGAGTGGAGGCCCCGTCGTGGCACGGCCGGGCGCTTCGATTTTCCGGCGGCGGTTGTGGTGGATTGGGGTGGTTGGTGATCTTCGTCGTGTTTGGATCGGTGTATGAGGTTGTGGTCCTCAGAAGCAGCCATGAATATGAATATGATGGATGAATTGAGAGAGAGTTTAAGAGAGTGTTTTTTGTGGAAGTGGAAATTTAGAGAGAGATAAAGGTGGTGGAGAGATGGCGGAGGGGGAATAGAAGTTTTATAGAAGGGAAGGGAGCGTGATTATCTGATAGATTTGCATGGGGAAGGAGGCCACGCGGCGGGAGAGGTGTACACGTGGTCGGATTTGAGTGCAGTGATCTTGACAACTATTCTTACTTCCTTGCGCTGACCAAACTATTTTGGTTTTCATCACTTTGCTTGCATTATTGTTTTTTAATGTATTACCTAATTTAAATTGATGTAATTATCTAAGCTATGAAATCAGTTAGATTTTTAACTCAATGTTATTGCATTTTTTGTTCGTTTAGCAACATATATTGAATTATATGAGAATTTTCAATTGGATGAGGAGGGTAGATGTTAGCTGAGTGTAAAATGAATCAACTAGTAAAGTTATCCTAATTTTAAGCAAAGATGAGTTTAATTCAGTACGTGTTTGTTGTAGGAATGGGTTTCATAATTGACCTTGTTGTAGAGTGTTCCTGATTGTGATCACATGGAAGACTAGACAAAGCAGGAAACAAGAGCAGAGTATCAGAAGGGGAACAGGACTACAGCATCTCCCACGGTTGAGGAGCACAATTTTTCTATAGATTAGTGTTATGTCAGATGTTTGCATCCTATGGCTCTGATTTATTTAAGATTTCATTTTTACTTCATAAAAAATAGTCTCTCTCTCTATATAATATTCAACTAAAGTGGGTTCATTGTCGATATGATAAATGGATTTATTCTCAGTTCCATGTTAGAATCCCGCTTGGTATGCGTTAGTTTATTATTAAAAAAAAAAAAGTGGGCTCATTGTTTTCAAAGAAAAAGACACTAAAGTGGGCTCACTGGGGCAACCGGCCACCCCATAAATTTTTTGGGCTGCCTTCTAACTTCAAGACCTCCTTCTTAAGATCAGGCTGGCTCATTAGAAAAAGTAAATAAGCCGAATGTCATCTTCATCATAGCAAATACTAAAGAACAAGCATATATATATATATATATATATATGGATAAATACAATCTTAACCTCCTCTGTTTGTCCTGTATTTTTATCTACACCTACTATCAACAAGTCGGCAATTAACCAAGGGAAAAACTATCACGAAGTGATAAATGGATCCTACTCCATCGTTGATATATATATAAATCCCTCTCCCAACTATTTCCATTTGGTTTGATTTTATCCTACCAACCAAATGAATCTTTGCTTTCTTCCCAATTGGTTTTGTGTTTTTCTACCTTTCTTCCTTAGTTCTTACAATACTTGTAAGATGCTTTCTTCCCTAGCGGAGAAAGACATATATTCAGCAACATAGAATATTATTTTCAATAAAATTGATGATGCTCATCTGAAAATACTTGAGAATCATCAATCATTGATGATTCATCCAATAATATATGGAGAAAATCATATAGAGGATTAGAGAGATGAAATTGTGTATATTACAGCGAATAATTCACCAGATTTGACCAAATAAATTTCGCGAAAAAATTCAATTCTCTCACACCTTTGATAATCAGCTTCATACAAATGAACGCATACGGAGAAGATTCCAAACAACAAACAAATACCGTAAAAACAGACTGCAAATCCGCCAATTAGAAACACACAAAAATCATAAAGACGAAAACGAAAATTAACACGAAAACCAAAACACACATGTAAAAATCAATCCAGAGTCTGTATTGTATATTTTCGGATCTTCCAAATGTGAAGAATCAAATTATTACACAAACTTCACCTGCTATATTACACCAATACACATACGCCAAAACCACACCAGACAAAAAAAATATATATATAAACCAAAATTAACAAATTAACTGCGGCACTGTGTCGCGGCGGAGCACGATCGAGTGTAGGGATTAGCTTCCGCACCTGGCCTGCAGTTGTAGTACGACGCGCCGCGCCGGGAGCAGGGGACAGTGTTCGCCTGCAGCGCACCGTAGCTTATGTACTTTGTCGTCGCTAATATGCGCCGTGTGCTCTCCGATTCCATTTCGAACTCGCCGGTGGTACCGTCGGCCATACACTCCGCAATCGATCCCTGGCAAGTCGCCGCCGGCTTCTTCATCGGCATCCAGGTGAAGTCGCCGCCGGCCTCGGAGGTGCTGAGCATGAGCGCCGCCACAACGACGGCGGAGGTGAGGAGGCGGAGAAGGTGAGTTTTCGCCATTTGTGAATGATTTTTTTCTTTGTTTGTTTAGAAATCCCAAACACAGAGACTTTGGTTTAATTGAGAAATGATACTGAGCGGGCTGGCAGGTCATTTTTAAATAGCTGGAGGGTTATGGATTGGGGCCTGATGTTCTCTATATTCACCAAATTGCCATTCCTCCGTATTGTAATATCATAACAGGTTTCCTTTTTTTTTTTGGATGCAATAATAATAACAATAACAACAAGAATAATGATAATATAATAGGTTTTAGAATAATTAAGTAACTAACCTAGTTAAGCAATTAAAAGAGAATTGGGCTAGGCCGGATGGGGTAATTTTAATCCGATTTGGACTCGGCTAAATCAGTATAATAAAAAGGTGAGTATTTTACGTTTGTTGTGTTATTGATGAAAAATTTATGGAAAACGATAAATCAAATAATAAGAATAATACAATTATCATCATAATGAAATGAATTTAGTTGAATTGGAATTGAATTAGAATTAATGTTTCATCATTTTTTTATCTATTATTATTTATCTCCAAAGGGTCCATGTATTTACTTCGAGTTAAATTAATTATAAGTTTTGCATTTAAATTGTTGAAATTAGGCAACCTTAGTATAGTCTATAATCTATAAATTACGAAATGCTATTTTGAACTTAGCCGTGTGGACCAGGAATGTTATAGTGGTGAACACGTCGTTTCCCAAACACATTTATATATGTATATTTTTTAATAAACAAATTATTATAATTTGGTAATTGTGGTAGGAATTATGTATTTTTTAATAAGTAATTGACTTCGACATTTCATAAAATACCAACCTATTCAAAAAGCATTTTCTTTTCATACTCTTTTTCCCTACCTAATATGCTTATTTTAAGTCGTGCTAGCTGTTTTCTTGTCTTTATTTAGTATATATAATTATATTTATAAAAGTACAACAACTAATGAAAGTAAAAGGAGAGAATAAGATTAATATGATTACTTAGTCGTAATCCAAATGCTAATGATGGATGTGTTGCTTTTTTTATTATTCTAATTCGTGTACAATTGAAGGGCAGCTAACTTAATTGCTGGCCTTGATGTTATTTCGGACGGTTTTTGGCATTGTATAATGTTTAATTTTTTTTTGGTGGGAAAAAGATGCCTCAACAGTCAGGCATCTCCTTCAGCAGAGAAACAACGCCAAGAGGCGCATCATTCCAGACAGTCAGATCTTCCAAGAGCTCATGGCCCATTCTAGCAAGCGCATCGGCACAACGGTTTCCTTCCCGGCGAATATGAGCCAACTTAACGTCCCACGGCAGCCTCAACAGATTTTGGCAATCAGCAACCAGATTCCCAAGTGGATGGTCAGATCCCACCCCCCGTGTGACCATATTCACAACAACAAGAGAGTCAATCTCCACCTCAATGCGGGGAAAACGAAAATCCCAGGCAATGCGTAAACCTTCCCGCAGCCCCATGAGCTCAGCGAGTGTAATGGAAACTTCGCCCAGTTTCATGGCGAAGCCCACAATCCAACCACCGCGATCGTCTCTAACAAGGCCCCCGGCAGCGGCCCTCTTCGTGTTTCCAAAATAACTACCATCAGTATTTAATTTCACCCAAGCAGGCTCCGGTAGCTTCCAATTCACGGTTTCTCTCTCCACTCGCGGGAAAGTATTCATGCTGCACAACATCTCCTCAAACTCAAGAGAATGTTTCCTAATTTTAGCAACAGTTGCTTTGAAGTGTTCAGTCTTGCCTTGGAACACATGCAGATTCCGTGCCTTCCAGATATTCCAAATTCCGGCGAGAGCAATACAAAACCAATCCGCAGCAGGTAAAATGATATTATCAATCCGGATTTTCCAAATCAGGTCCAACCAGTTATCATCCGCAATTCTTTTGAAGTTGAACCATTCCGTCGGCGAAACGATAAACTCCCAGACCTCTCTCGCCGCCGGACAATCGAAAAGAACATGTTTAATATCCTCTCGGCCTCCATTACAGCGGACACACACATCGGAATGAGCCAGATGTCGGTCGAAACGCAACGCGTTGGTAAGAATCTTCTTATGGTAACAAAGCCACACAAAGAATTTAATTTTCTCCGGGCATTGCAGCTTCCAAATCTTGTTCCAATCAGAGTTTTCGGCGGGCCGAAGCGGATCATGCAAGAGCAACTTATACGCTGAACTGCAGGAGAAAACTCCCTTGGGAGAGTACTTCCAAATCCTCTTGTCCGGAGCCGAGAGATTAAACGGTACAGGGACCGCTTTAATAGCCTCCAATAAATCTGGAGGAATGCTTGTGTGAAATTTGTCCAGATCCCATCCTTCAAATCTGCCATCATTAGTGACAAAGGCATCAGCAACTTTAAGTGTATAATCATCAATATCAATAGGGTCCTCCAGATAGTCACAAATCTTCTTAGTGCCTAACCAACGATCAAACCATAAAGAGGTATGGCGGCCATCTCCAATTCTCCAGCCAATTCCTGCTTCCACGGCTTGAATACTTCGAACAACTCCCTTCCAGGCGTGGGAAGCCAAAACAGAAGGTTTATGATGTAGGATAGACTCCCCTCTGAGATACTTGTTTTCAAAGACATTGTTCCAAATAGAATTGGACTTTTGGAGGTTCCTCCAACCAACTTTTGCCAAGAGCGCCATATTCGAACGGCGTGTTTCCCGGATTCCTAATCCGCCCTCATTTTTGGGCCTGAGAACCTTCTCCCACCCTACCAAATGGATCTTTCGGTGCTCATTATCTGATCCGCAAAGGAAATCCCGGTTCAGCTTATCAAGTTGGTTACACACCCTTGCCGGGAGCCAATTCGTTTGCATAATGTGAACTGGAATGGAATTCGAGACAGAGCGAATAAGCAAGGCTCGTCCTGCGAGACTCAAATTCTTAGCCTTCCAACCACTCAACTTCTGTTGCAGCTTCGCGACGACATCGGTGTAGCTACGGCTGTTGCGTTTATGAGTGATGTGGACTCCAAGGTATTTGCCAATATCAGAAGTTCTCTGAATTCCCAGAATATCAGCAACTGCCATCTTAATTCCAGGCTCCGTGCTTTCCGCAAAGAATAACTTGGATTTGTCATGGTTAATGCTTAACCCAGAAGCACAACAAAACTTCTCCAAAACACCAGTAATAACGGTACCAACACGCACCGAGGGCTCGGCAAAGAGGATGATATCATCCGCAAACAAAAGATGGGAGATTTTTGGGCCACTCTTGCTGATCTTAATCGGTCTCCAGTTTCCCTTCGAGACTTCCTCTTCGATCAGATACGTCAAACGCTCCATACAGAGAACGAAGAGGTACGGTGACAAGGGATCCCCTTGCCTAAGGCCACATTTAGTCTCGATCGGGTCCAGGGCTTCTCCGTTCCAAAGTACAGCAGGTTTCACACATTGCACACAACCAAGAATTAAATTGATCAAATCGTGAGGGAAGTTAAAGAAATCCAGTGTCTGACGAAGGAACTCCCAACGAATCTTGTCATAAGCTTTCTCGAGGTCAAGCTTGATCACCATACCTCCTTTCCTACTCTTAGAATGGTGGAGAGTGTGAACCACTTCCTGACACACCAAAATATTATCCCTAGTGCTCCTCCCAGGCAAAAAACTAGCTTGAAACGGTCCAACCAAATCATTTATGAAGGGTTTTAACCTGATGACCAACATCTTGGTTATAATCTTCAGCATGACATTGCACAGAGCAATCGGCCGAAATTGAGAGATACGCACCGGGTTATCAACTTTAGGGATAAGGGTAATATAACTAAGACCAACACCATCGGGAATTTTGCCAAAGCAGAAACACTCCCTGACGAAACGAAGAACTGACTCACCCAAAAAACCCCAATATTTCTGATAAATAAAAGCTTGAAGCCCATCTGGCCCAGGCACTTTGTGAGGAGCGAAAGATTTGACTACCTGAAATAATTCGCCATTCGTGATCGGTCCAAGAAGAGCGTTAACTCCCTCAATGGACAACCTCCTCTGAAGACTGTTACGGTCCAGCGAGATGGCATTAAGGGTGCTCGTCGGCCTGAAAAGATCACTAAAAAACTGAGTGACATGTGCCTTGAGCACTGCCTCATTCGTCTGCCACAATCCATCAATCTGAAGAGTTGTGATCTTATTATTCCGGCGTCTGCAGAGAGTGGTAAGATGAAAGAACTTGGTATTACGGTCCCCCCACTTTAACCAGTCGATGCGCGACTTTTGAAACCAAATCATTTCCTCTTGAGTTAAAATGTCATCCAACTTTCGAAGTAACTCGTTTTCCTTCAGCCCAAGTCGACTATCGTTAGAGAAACAACTCTGTTGTTGGATTTTACCAAGCTCATGCAGGACTTCATTCTTTCTCTGGAACACATTACCGAAAACCTTTCTGTTCCAGTCTTTCATCACTTGTGGCAGCTGGCTCACGGCATCCAAGAGATTCCCATTACTGCGCCAAATACTTTTGATCAAATCCTCACAGTCCGGATGAGTGGTCCAAGCCAACTCGAACCGAAACGGCTTTTTCTGAGGAGGCGCCGTGACACCATTACAGCAAGTTAAAATAGGATGATGGTCCGACTTAGTCCTCGGTAACACGAGAACCAAACTATCCGGAAATTTGAATTTCCACTCCGAATCCACTAGAGTACGGTCAAGGCGAGCCCGGAGGGTTCTACCATTAGGATCCTGACGCTTCCAGGTGTATTTAGGGCCCTTAAAACCCAAATCAATAAGCCCGCAAGCTTCCATACCATCCCTCAACCTCTCACATCTTCTCCAATCATGAGCTCGACCGCCGCTTCTTTCCGAAACGCAAGTAGTATCATTAAGATCTCCCGTGAGTAACCAAGGACGATCTTTCAAAGTTGCCCAAGATTTCAGAAAGTCCCACAACTCATCACGATGGCGAGATTTCGGGCTTGCATACACTCCTGAACAGTACCATTCATCACCCGTTCTCGGCCCAATGACGGCATGAATAACTTGGGGGAGTGTAAACATAACTTGGACCTGAACCCGTGTGGCATCCCACAACATCCAAATCCCTCCCTCTCTACCAGTCGTTGGAGCCCGACACACATTCGGGAAGCCAAGTGAGGTTGAAATGCGCTCAGCTCTCTCTTCATTAACTTGAGTTTCAAGAATAAAAACAACATCAGGTCTGTGGGCGTTAACGATGTTTCTAAAATGGGTACGGAAGCCCCGGCTACCCGCACCTCTACAATTCCAAGATAAAACTTTCATGGGACACAAGCAAAGGTGGCTGATCTCGATGGGTTCTTCAACAGGAAACCCCATCGCCCCCATCCATAACTGATTCAGGAGAATCCCCGTCAACAAGCATTGTCGATCCCACTCGTTCCAAGTCAGTCTCACCTTCATCATGTTTGCCAAGATCGGGTTCAGCGCCTGATGAAGTGAAACATCCGTTGAGATCTGCCAGAAGAGAGGGTGCACCTCCAGCATTCTGACAAAATTCGTCTCCATGTCGAAGATGCAGTTCACCGCCGGTCTCTCGATTTTGTCCCTCTACACCACCAGCCATATCCCCTCCTGGAATTCTAGTGGCCGAAACCCTAGCTCCATCCTGAACAACCGTCTCAATGGCTTCGTCACAATTCACGATAGGATAGGAAATATTATCGGTAGCACTGTGCTCATGAATCTGGAAAGTGGAACTGAAACAAAAGAACCCATTTGGCGAGTCTGTTTCAAGAGGAAAATTCTCAGGAGGTTGTGGCTGCAAATTCCCTACACCAGGTTGAGTGTCGAGAGCTTTTTCCCGTACAGTAATCCTTGAGGTTTTTTGAAATTGTTTGGAAGGGCCCCGTTTGTCTTTAGTAGAGCTGAGCCCCTGACCGTTGTGTCCCCCTCCAGAAGAAACAGAACCCCTTTTCTTGTCAGATTTTTTTGGCAGTATCTCAACAGCTATAGGATCCTGAAGGATATCAAATCGGTTTGTTGCTGTCCTAGTACTTCTAGGGTTTGACGCCTTTTGGTTTGAAAATTTAGCCTTTCTATTTTGGACAAGCATCCAAGGGCCGTAGGTAACTTCATTAGGGTTTTCCAGATTTGGTGACTTAGCAATCTCCCCCCTAGGGTTTGATGCAGCGACGCTGGGAGAAGCAGACCTCTCGCCGCCACCCCCCATCGGACTTTTTTCCGATGCCTTCATCGAGGACAAGCAGTCCGTGTCTCTGTGACCAACCCTACCACATTTGAAACAAATGGTTGGCAATTTCTCATAGCTAACAGGATAGAGAATATCCCCTATACTCACTGCGCTGAGCAACGGCTCCTCCATGTTGACTTGAACTGCTACCCTGGCGAAGCTCCCATGTATTGTATAATACGTAATGGGATCGACCTTAACCGGTTCTCCAAGGCTAGAAGCCAAAAAGAAGAGAATCTCTTCTTTATAGAATTCCAACGGCAACTCCGCAAACCTCACCCAAACAATAGCAGTATTGATTTTGTCTTTGGATGGCCTGAACCGGGGAAACCACTTTCTAGCAACCAGATAATGGCCGGAAACCACCCACGGACCATTGGTTAAGATATGTTCCGTCAAGTCTCTATCATGGAGACGCAGCACAAAACAGTTGTGACCCACATCTATCAGCTCCTGATCACCATTGAGCCCCCACATATGGGTAAGTTTAGCTGTGAGAAGTGGTAGACTGATGGGCCTGCCTAAGAGCCGAAGAATAATCGAATCCTTCCAGGGAGCTTGAATACTCTCTTCAAATTCCTTCTCCAGGATAATGCGAGGATAGGGGTGGTCCTTGTCCGGCTTTAGAATCTGAATCTTATCAAGGTCCAGCAAATTCTCCTTGGTCAGTTTGACATCCTCAAGCTTCGCTTTGGTGTTTCCCATCAAAGATTCTCTGTATGAGGGTTTCTTGGTTGGCGGAATGTCCCACGCTTCTTGCGTCTCCTCCATCTGTACTTCATCTTCATTCCCTTGAAAATTCGTTGTTTTAACCTTCTTGGTACTGCGTCGGACGAGGTCCTCCTCCTCCGGCGAAAACGGCGTGGTATCACGTCCCCCAGAAAATTCTCTCTCAACCCTCATTTTCCGTAAGATCTAAAAAAGCTAGGCTTGATTATATAAGCAATGCCAAATATCGTGGATAATTCTACTTCAAATTTGGTTCAGTTAAATTTGTGTAATGAATAATATTGTATTATGCACTTGTGTAATAATTAATAAAAAAATTAAAAAGAATGACAAATTAAATAACAAATGTAATACTTATCACCAAAAATTTGCAAATATGTCCCGTGAGAAACATTTGGAAAGACGTTTGGAAGAACCAAATGCGCTCTTTGTTACCTTCACAATTTAGGACTCATAGTAGTATACTAGCGACCCTGCACATTCAATGCATGTGAAAAAAAAATATTACTTAATTTTAATATAATTATATTATTTTTGATAAATAAATAGAATAAGACAATATCAAATTATTATAACTAAGTTGATCAAGTAGAAATTATAAAAATAGTAATAAAAAAATAAAAAAGAAAAAGATTTGAGAGTTTGATAAATGTGAAAGAATTTAAATAGAAAATTAAAAAAAGAAAAAAGAAAAAAGAGAGTATATGACATCATTTCTCTTGCTTAATAATATAGATAGATGATTTATACTCTGTTGGTAGTTATTATTTGCTTGCGAAGTGAGATTTTTGTAATGCTAAGTAATTTGAAATGTCATTTGGAGTTCTTATTCACGGTATTTTGTGGTATTGCTAGTTTGTACAATAGTCTTATCAGAATGATTTAATTTTATTGGTACTACAAGTTTAAAATTGAGTTTTTTTCAATAACAATCAAAATTAAATATTAAATTTAAAAAATTAAATTAAACAATTAAATTTTAGAAAACGAAACCGAAATTCGACTCTATTTTGAATAGAAAATTAATCTTTTGCTATAGAACTTTCATTGTCAGTGAATAAAAACAATAAAAAAAAGCTAATTTATTTTTTCAACCTAATCTCAGTTGCAAATTTGCAATTGGCATAATTTTTTTTTATCTTCTTTAGCACAAAAACTCGGTTGCAAATTTTTTATGCCATGTCAGATTTGCAGTAGAAAATTTGGCTGTAAAACCAATCATTTATCAACAATTGTACATCTGGTTGCAAAGTGAAGAAACTTATATGGCATTTTCACAGTCTTTTGTAATTGGAAATTCGGTTGTTATTTCTATTGCAGAATATGTGATTGCAAACTCCGTTACAAAATTATGTAACCATGGTTTTAAGAACTGAAATCTTCGGTTGGTAAGTACTAATTTAATTTTGTTGCAAAATGATCTTTTTCAAATATTAATTCAATTGCTAAGCACATTGTTCTAATCTATACTATTATATATTTGAAAACCAGCCAACAGGGGTTGACCAAGTGGTGAGGGTTCTTTCTTGAAAGCAAAGACCCAAGTTCGAATCCCTCAGGCCACTTGGTGTGTGTGCATTATTAAAAATAATAATAATAAAAAAATATGTATTTGAAAACCACATTTGACTCTTTGATTTTTTGTGCAATTTAATGATGTGTAATTTTATGGATTATTTGAGATATTTAATCAAATAAAAAAATTGATTGTTGATTTTTATTTTATATCTTATTTTAATATGAAAGTAAGTAATAACTAAGGAAAAAAGTTATCTTTGGCAAGTTTGACTAATGAT
>JBBMKE010000001.1:25891521-25912330 GCA_037834125.1 Lippia alba | reverse complement strand
TGTACTCACCAAAATGTTTAACTTTCAGTTTTTATAACCTTTTCCGCCTTAATAAAAGATCCGTTCCATTAATATGGCTATTAAAAGAATCTCGTTTATGATCCATTAACTTAATTGTGAAAACAAAATTAAATTTGATCCTATTCAACTCATATCAATAAACTATAAAATTCTAAAAATATAAACTAATTTAATAATTTCATGTAATAAATTTATATTTATATCACCTTACCTTCTTCGTAAGGTAAGAGCTCAAGAGTCATGATTGACCCTTGGTGTAGGTGAAAATAGTAATGTAGGTGAAGAATCGCACCAGATGTGGAAGAAATAACAATAATAGAGTCTGGGTATATGCAAGTGCAGTTCATGTGGGAGAGAGCCAGAGAGGAATTGCATGGGAACAAAAATAATAATAAAAGTAATGCAAAAAATGACCTTTGCAAAAACTTTAGGTTCTTCCTATGTTTTAAAACCCGGACCGGACCGGCCGGTCGGACCGGTATGACCCCTTAAAACCACTCTTCGCGCGGACCAGTCTGGCCCAGGGCGAACTGGTCAGAAAGCTGTGAAAAGGCCGGACCGGACCGCTTTGTGGGCCAGTTGGCCCGGATTCCACCCTTTTTCTTTTTTTCAAATTCCAAAAATATTGCAATTGTTGGGTATTGAACCCTCAACCCAGAGTCCCAAACACAAGCTCAACCCAACTGAGCTACTAACTTATTTACAACCTTTCTGTTACCAAAATGTTTTAGTAAACTTTTGACTCACTAAATTTATATACTATATTTCAAATTGAGCGGTAAAAGAAAACATTAATTACAACTCTAAGTATTATATGGTATGAACTAAATTAAATATAGATAAAATAATGTAAAATATTATATTTTTTATAATATATGTCTATAAAATATAAATGTGTGTGATATTTTTTTTCATTTTTTTACAATAAATAGTATGATATTTGTTAAATCTATCTTTAGCTAAATGGTTTGTAAATTTATAATTTGAAAATTTATAATTGGAAATGTTATTGAAAATTATCAAGTAATTGCAAGTGACTTAAAATTATATTTATTTTTTTATGTTATTTAACTTATATTGTCATTTTTAATTAATATTTATAATATTATATAAATATATATAATTAAATATAATTATTACGTAATTATGACGTCACACCGGTTCGACCGATGGTCGAACTGGTAAAACCAGTAACCAGTAAGGTTTCCGGTTCGACGTCCGGTCCGGGTTTTAAAACATAGCATTTTAACCGTTACATTTACATAGTTGTTTTTTAACCTTTTATTTTAATTATTTGGTGTGTTTTTTTTTCAATTTATTTTTCCTACTGTTAATTTATGTGCTGTAATTAATTTATTCATGTGTTTTCAAATTTAATTCTTTGTAATATTTTATTTTTTTAATATTTAATTATAAATATATATGCTATTAATTAATCGATCCGTGGAACGTATGGGCGTTATGCTAGTATGTCCATATATATTAATTATTCTGAGGGAACCTATCTCAATTGTAACCAAATTCTTGTCAAAATTTTGGTACTTTCTAGTTTGTAGTATAGACTTTCAGAAGGTTTCCATTAACTCTTACAATTGTCAACTGCGCGTGCGTATGTATTGTTTTGTCTGTGAGGCGATCCTTATCGTGAAGTTATCTAACTTTTTCCTTATAAAAATTTATCGAAGTTAGAACCAACAAAACTATACTACTAATAATTACTAAAACCATCCATTTATTCATAGTTTTACAGACACCATGCTCAACACCAACAACAATTTTGAAATTAAACACACGACACGAACACGTGATCTAAAAACCCATAACACCCCCCAACCCACCCCACATTCTTTATTTTTTGGAAACCATTAGAGACAGCAAACCCTCTATCTCTCTCTCTCTCTCTCTCTCAATATATGTATTTCAACTTTTGATCTTGAGGGTATCAATGAACCTCTTCCCTTCCCCAATATCATTCTTGGAAATGAACTCCAGGAAATCCCTGAAACTGCTTCCCCTATACTTCTCCACACCATTTTCTTCCACCATTTCCTTAGCCACCTCCATCTTCACATCCATCCCCAAGCTATGCAAGCTCACGATCGAAATCCGCCTCTTCTCACTATTAACCTTCACCTTATGAACCACGCTCTTGTACCTCCCATTGCTCAGGACTTCCAAATGATCGCCGACATGGACTTGCAGCGCGCCCTCGATCACGGGGACGGATTTCCACTCCCCGTCCTCGGAATCAAGAATTTGCAGCCCTGGTGAATCCTGAAGAACAATTGTGAGGCAGCTGTAATCGGAGTGGGGCGGGAGGCCGAGTGATAGCTCTGGTTGAGGGCAGGGCGGGTAGCAGTTGGCGACCATGACTTGAGCGCCGTCGTGGAGTTTGGCGGTCAAGAATGAGGGGCCGAGGCCGAGGCTTTCGGTTATGGCCCCCATGATCTTCAGGGCAAGTTCCTGGGCTGCCATGGAATATTCTCCCATTTTTTCCCTGTTGGTTGTTATGTATTGTGGAGGGTATTAGGGTTGTGGAAGTGATTATATATATAGGGTGCTTTAATTAAGTACAAGATCCTTGTGATTGTGAGAATGAGTGTATTAAATTGGGAAGGGGAGTTTTGTGTTATTATGGAAATTTCCTGATGGTCAAGAGATGTGTTCTCTGGGAAAATTTTTGTGCAGGCCTCACTCCGAAGATACGGTAAGTGTATTATCTTAGACCTTAGTTATGTATGTGATCGGCCATTCTTTTTAAATATATATAAATAAGTACATAGAGTAAATTATCAAAAACGTACAGTAAGTCATATACGATTTTGGTCCCAATAGTGGTAGGTGACTCACTTTTAGTCCCATAAAGTGGTATTTCGCTCGATTTTGGTCCTATTGACCACTTTCCGTCCAAAACAGACGGTTGACCGTTAAAAAAGTGACTTTTTAGCCCTTTTGGTTCTTTTATATTTTCAAACCTACCCCAAACTATTTAAATTGTATATTTTCACCTCAAACAAAATATAATATATATTATATACAATATATATGTATTATGCATTATAACATGTATATATACATACGTGTATTATATATATATTATACGTAATATACATATATATTATAAATATTTTATAAAAATATTATATAATATACATATATATATAAATATATATTATTAAATATATATATATATATATATATGTACTATAAATATATATAATACGCATAATATATATATATATATATATATATATATATATAATTTTTATGATATATAATATATAATATCTATAATATAATAAACATATATACATATGTATATATACGTATAATATAATATATATATTATATATTATAAAAATTATATATATGTATATTATATGTATATATACGTTTATATATATATGTATATATATATATATATATATATTAACAGTAAAAGTAATTATTTTTAACGGAGTAAAAAGTAACTTTTTTAAGAAAATAGGATAAAAAGTAAATTTTTTTGACGGTCAACCGTTATCCTGGACGGAAAGTGGTCAATGGGACCAAAATCGAGCAAAATGCCACTTTATCGGACCAAAAGTAAATCACCTGCCACCTCTAATGTACCGACACTTCTAAAAATATCATTTTGCCGTGTCGTGTCATGTCGGACAAGCGTGTCGGATATCGTGTCCGACACTTCTCACGTGGGAAACTCAAAAAAAATCCTTGTCGTCGTATCCGTGTCGTGTCGTGTCTGTGTCGCCGTGTCCGTGTCCATACATCATAGCCTGCCACTCTTGGGACTAAAACCGTATATTATTCACTTTACGAGACGTTTTTAATAATTTGCTCAAGTAGATATGTAATATTTTAATGTGGGTGTCTGCAAACTCCTGTGTTTAAGGAGAATATGAAAGTCTAAGGTGTTTTCAAAGTTATAGTATTTGAAATGTTTGGACTTTGGAGGAAAAAAGATGGAAATAAAAGAATAATTAACTGCGTGTTTGTAAAAAAAAAAATTAAAATCACTTTTAACTTTTAACTAATTTACCCTACAAGTTATTATATAATTTTGGGATTATGATATAATTTAATATGATATTAATTTAAGAATATAGTATTAGTTATTATAGTCTTACAAAACATATATTATTTATAAATACTAGTGCATATTATATATAAAGAAAATAAAATATAAAGCATAAAAATGGATGACCGTAAAAATTAATGAATCCAAAATAAATAAAAATTGTGAAAGCTTAGGAAAAGAGAAAATTGTAGTTTTTTTAGCTATAGTGTTCCCATCTATTTTTTATTTTGTTATTATTATTTCTTTTAATGGAAGTATGAAAATATATATATATATATATATATATGTGGATGATGTACATCCTAGGATTTTATTTGTATCAAAACATTAATTTAGAGTATGTAAATGTTAATTTAAAAATCTAATATTTTAAATAAGGATAATAATGTCTAATAAAATTCTAACTAAAAATACAATGAATCCATAAACATAATTTAAAAATTCATGTCTTGTGCGGATAAGATCATTTATTATTTCTGTTTAATATACGTAAAAGTTGATTTTGCAAATACGGTGAAATAAACTATTATTATATAATTTTTTATTTTTAAAGGTTTGCAAACACTCTCTTAATACTATTTTGCTGAATAAATTTTGAGTAAAATCTATATATTAGGGATTTCGAAAATAAAGATATTATTTTGTGTCATTATAACTTGTTTTTCAAATTAGATAAATAATATATATAAATTGTGTTGTTTATGCGGGAAAGATTTATTAATTAGCATTATATAGCCATTTTGACAATTATATAAATATAATAACAAGTAACATATATTATATTATGATCGACTTAGATCAATAAACTAATAATATTGTTTATATTAATGGGTAACATAATTAAGTTCTAACATATTCTATTTTTGTAAATACATAAATATATTTTAAGGCTTAATTAAAAATAGGACTAAAGATAGTCATTAAAATCGTATAGGACTATATAATGACTATATAAAATATAATTTCAAATAAAATAGAAGAATAGACTTGTAACTAAAGATATAGGTAAAAGAAAATTAAAATCGTATCGATATGTGCTATTCATATTATAGATAGATATATGTGTTATTCATATTAGATAAATAAAATAATATATAAATTATGCTGTATATGCAGGAAAAAAATATTACTTAGTATTATATAGTCATTAATTTGACAATTATAAAAATATAATAACAAGTAACATATATTATGTTATATTATGATGATCTACTCAGATTAAAAACCTATAATACGATTTATATCAATAAGTAACATATATAAATACATAATTAAGTTCTCTAACATATTCTCTTTTATATACATAAATATATTTTAAAGCAAAATAAAAGCTTTTTTGGATTACCAATTGATATAATTTCAAATAAACAGAAAGAATGAATTCGTGACTAAAGATTATAGGTAGCAGAAAATACGAATTGTATTGCTTTTACCAATAAAAATCTGCTATAATTTAAATTAATGAGTTATATAGTATTTCAAAAATATTATGATGAGTGGTTTGGTTAGTGTATGCATGCACGGATAATTTCATTATTTTTAGTGAATTGTGTATTTTAAAATAGGTAAACAAATTTTGATACTCAATTTTTGAGTTCTGCATATTCAGATATTTTGCTAAACACAACAGATAATGAACCAAAACAATGAGTATTATGGTGGTGTTAAGAGAGTTATGTGTACCTATAATCAGCAGGAGTATTAGGCCACAGTTCAATCCATTCCTGCAGGGGATTTGCGTAGTGCTTGAGAAATACCCTGCAGAACTGAACCTTGTCCGCACCATTTCTCAAGCTTGTGCCATACCTCACTGGCTTGTGGACATCATTTGACATCAATTCAGCCTTCGCCTCAGTCGGCAAATCGAAGAAGCCAGATGCAGCAGAAAGAGCCCCCTCCAATGTTGGCTGTGGTATCCCATGATTCACAACCTGTATCATCCAACATTTGGGTTAGATGAAATGAAAATTATATAACAATTGCATGTAAAAAGGTTTTGGTTTATAGGGATTGATTCGGGATATTTTTCTGCTCGGGATGTGAGCTCGTTTATTCTTAAGGAACGGAACAAGGATTTAGATTCTAGTGCCAGGGTGAAAATTTATGAAAAGCTAGCACTAGAAAAGTAATTAAAGGAGAGTGGGCGCAGGCTCCCACCAGTATAAATGTTTGTTATTGTCAACCACGTACGGCATGAAACTAAAGGTTTAATTCATTCACATGAAATACATATAGTTTTGCTCACGTGAAAGAATCCATTAGAGCGACAAGCATTTGCGATCTCGTCTATAATGATCGACCTTCGTGCCGGATTACACATTAATCCGTCCAAGTTGACAACGGGTGCATTTGCTATGTTCGAGTAGTCTAAGCCCGCTGGCACCTTGTAGCATTCGGTCGGAAACGAGCTAGAACTACGCTCACATGCTTCCTCCATCACGTATAGATGACAAGAAAAGAGAAAACGAAAGCACAAGAATAGTGTGTTCGAATGATCAATGGCGAAGGAAGCTATTTATAGTTTGATCAGGTGGTTATCTGTGATATGTACAATATAAATAATTAAGTTATAGGATATATGGTCAAAAGGAAATGATAGGATTTTATTGCAAAATTAGTCCCCAAACTATGTATGGATGACAACTTAAACCCTTAATTTTTTGGTACTGGCAATTTAAGTCCACGGTTTTTTTTTCTCTAAAAGTGGCATGGTGAGGACAATTTTAGCCTGGAATTAAAGCGTCGGAATTTGCCAAAAAGACGCTGATAAGGATGCATTTCAACCGACATATAATTTTTTTTCCTACTAAACTAATCATGGCTTTATTGCAAAATTGGTCCCTTAACTATTTTTCAATAGCATTTTGAAATCTTAACCTTTTGTACTGACAAATTAAGACCATAATTTTTCGAAAGTGGCACATTGAGGACAAATTTAGCTACAATTTTTCGGACTGTCCAAGTTAATCACATACCATCGTTTAGCCATAAGAATTGGGAGTATTGCTTGTGTACCGATTTATATATGTCAACTCAGACTTTTATTTTTGCAAAGATAAATTTTAGGTCATCTATGATATAGACTAATACGATGATTCGGATAAAATGTGACGACACGGATTTTTCTTTTTTAATTTTCACGTGGGGAGTGTCGGACGATGTATCCGACGAAATACGACAAAATGATATTTTTAGAAGTATCGGTGTATCAGAACTGGTCATACAAGATAAGAACTATGGGTATCTAGACTGTCTCTCAAGATAAGAACGAATCACACTAAATTCGATAACTGAAATTTTAATCTACAAATATGACCCTTCAGACACAACGATTCAAGTAACTAATTATGATTTCACTTGATTAGTCTCTCTCACACTGTGAATTACTCTCAATAAGACATTCAGAAAAGAGGGATTAATCCTTTACTTATTTTATTGGTGCATATTGCGCCGGACGCAACAATTAATTCATGTTAACCAATGTTATTGACAGAATTGTTTGTTTACAACAATATTTTGTTAATTAATCAGTTATTATCATTCAAGGTCTACAAAAATTTATACAAGTTGGTGCATTCTATGATATTCACATAATATGGAACTCGAAATAAAATTATGAAAATACACTCATCAACATTCACGTCAATCACATTATCTGCATTCTATGATATCCACATAATATGGAACTGGAAGTAAAATTATGAAAATACACTCATCAACATTCACATCAATCACATTATCTCATACATAGAACCTATACAAAATTTCTTCGATTAAAATACAATAATAGCCCACGTTCAAGGCAACATGTACCCCTAATTTAATATCGTTTCTAGAACATGCTTTTCCACCAAAATTGCCCTCAAACATGCTACTGTTAATAAATTGTGGTCTTAAATCTGCTAGTACAAAAAATAAAGGGTTTAAATGGTCGCTGCTAAGTAGTTACGAGACCTATTTTTCGATAAAACCGATTAATCGAGCTGTACAAACAGATACATGTCAGCCAAAATACATCCTTGTCAGCGCCTAACGATCAAATTCCAGCGAGTTTGAGAAATACAGGCTAAATTTTTTCCTTAATATGAATGTGTCACTTTAACAGGTATGGTTATAAACAACCATTACAATCATTAAATGCTGTAACTTAGCGCTTCGACATTAATCATTATGTTAGCTTAACCAAAGGTTTCGAATTTAAGTATCTAAAAACGCAATTACCATTGGTAGGGAGAGTTTTATAACCTAAATTATTCGTCCGGCCTTAACCTATGGAAATGGACTATAGAACCAAAAACCAAATAGACATTACACAAAGTTAAGGGTTTAAATTGCCATTACCACATAGTTGTTGGACCAGTTTTGCAATAAAACAAACCTGAATTTTTTATTTTGGGAAATAATAAAGCCTTAAATTATAATTGCATGAGACTACAAACTAGAAAATAATTAATAACGGAGATCCATTGAATACATTCACATATTTTAGTACCAAACAAAGCATATACGTAATATATATGCATGCATGTTTTCTCGAGACCATATAGACATAAAATTGCGGGCTTACGTTTAATGTTCACTCCTTCACTTTCTTGTCTGCATCTGTAAATCCATGCATGGACCCTTAAACGAGGACAACTTATTAATTGCTTTAGTTGGAAAAAATTAATATAAATTTGTTCATATGTCTTTATCCGGGGTGGTCCTAGTTCCTCTAATGCCCGATACTTCTAAAAAAATTATTTTATAGTACTATATTGTGTTGTGCGGTGTCATGTAAAATACTATATTTGACACTATTTTATAATGAAAATTTAAGAAAAATATTTATATGATTATATTTGTATGGTATTGTGTTTGTATAACCGCATCGCGTGATTCATATATAGACAAACAAGTTTCAACTTCACCAGGATTTTATGAGATAGTTGTTGCATGTTTGACATTCGGGCTAACTCTAAGTGATCCATGTATCAGTTACCAAGTTCTACAACTTCCAAAAAGGGTGACACTAATTCAGGACTTTGTCGGATTTTTGAATGTTAATATCTATCCTGAAATGGAAGAAAATTAATTATTATTATTATTATTATAATTATTATTATTATTATTATTTATTTATTTATTCAACTACAAGATCATTCCAGAAGGACCTAAACCTTGAATTTGTAAGAAACTATGGGTTATCTCTACCAGTTAGATGATTCTTAAAAACATTTTACTATTCTGATCAATTCAATCTTTTTCTTCTCTTTTCTTCTTTTCTTTTTCTATTTTTTCTATTTTTCTTCTTCTCGACATAAAATCCTCATCTTTTAATATTCAAAATTTGCATTAATTGAAGGAAATTAATTGTGGTTCCAAGTTCAATTAGCTATCAAATACACCCAAAAGAAATGTGAAAAATGTATTTCAATTTTAGTTTTTTTTTAAATTATGGATAGATTATTTAGATAAGATATTTGATTAATTTGTTAATCGTGAATTAGTTCGATCAATAACTTTATGTCAATGATATAATAAGTCAAAAGTAAATAATCTAATGTTACTATGAGTTCTTGGGCAGTACAAACTAGTGATTGGTATTTCTTGAAGATAAAAGATTTTTTTAACGGGAGATTTTTATTTAAGGATTTTGTTATTTTGCTTTAAATCATGTTAAATGTTGATTAATCAATAATTTTTTATTTTTAAATTATGTTTGTTTTTTAAAGTTTTATACATGACATAGAAAGTGATTATTTTAAATTTTAAGTTATACTTGTTTTATTTATGTACATCAAATAAAATAATATTTATATTTTTTAATAAAGTAATATTTATATTTTAAATTATTTGATTATATTTTTAATTTTTAATTTTTGCTACCATTATTTGAAATCTTAATTCTGTTCTGTTCTGTCCTTATAAATACGATCAATTAATTATTGTTCCCGCACTTTTATTTTCATGAAAGATTTCATAAACTCGTTTTAATCTTAAAAGAAATTAACTGCTAATAATGAAATAATAAAAAATTACAATAAGAGAGAAGGTGTTTATCTCAAATATCATCAGCTATTTGCGAACACTCTGCACCTTCTGTCTTTATCATCTTTCATCGCGTTTCTCTGTCTTAAAACACTTTCTCTCTTATTGTAATTTTTTATTATTTCATTATTAGGAAGTTAATTTCTTTTAAGATTAAAACGAGTTTATGTAATTTTTCATGAAAATAATAGTGCGCGAAGAGTAATTAATTTGATCGTATATATAAAGACAGAACACAACAGAATCAAGATTTCAAATAATTGTAGCAAAAATTACATTTTTTTCCGTAGGATTAGACCTTTTGCAATTTTAGTTCCATTAGTTTAAAAAAGTTGCAATTCTGGTACCATCCGACAATTAATGACCGAAAAATGCATTTTTTTCCGTTGTCAAAGGATAAATAAACTTTATATTATTAATTTAATTTGCTATTATATATTATAAAATTTTTCTAAATTTAATTTCAAAATTAAATAGTTAAATTTAATTAATATTATAATGTTTATTTTCTCAAGGAAAAATTGCAAAATTAGGACACTAACTATCATCGATTTGTATTTTTGGGACACTATTTTTTCCGCCGGCAAAATAGTCCCGTAAGTCTAAAATATTTGCAATTTAAGGATAAAACTAGTCGGAAAAATGAAGTGTACACCGAAAAATTACATATACTAGTAATTCCGCACACTCGATGCGTGTGCAAAGAAATAATTTTAATTATTTGAATATATTAAGTTAAATTATTCATCTTAATATAAATTTAATAATTATATATTAATAGAAAATAATTACAATATAAATTAAAAAATATGAGGAAAAAATAAAAAAAGAATATAAAAGATGAGAATAAAAGTAAAGTAAGAGAAAGTGGATATTGAGACACGTTCTGTGTTTAATAGAAAAAAATAATTAAATTAATTAAAAAAAGAATTGAAGACCAATTCAAGAGATCACATTTGTCCCTCGCACTTAATAAATAGTGTAGATACACTACATGTTTGCTTACTTGGTATTCTCTGATGATGGGGCTAACCAATATGAAAAAAAATATTGTACGCTCATCAATAACTTAAATTTTTTAAATATAATCATCAATTATAAGAGATTTATATCTATACTATATTATATAAAATAAATAAAAAAAACTTATTGAATCTAAATATCAAAATTAATATTTTAAATTTTTTTAAAAACGAAAAAAAAGGAAAAGAACTAATGAACAAAATAAGTTCTTTAAAATATGATATTTTTATTAACAAATTATGTTTAAAACTTTTAATTAAATTCTTTACATATTAATTATATATATATATATATATATATATCCTCTCTCTTCTCAAGTCTCAAGCAGCAACAGTAGCGCCGCCGCCGCCGCTGTCCGCCCCTCCTTCCACCTCAAATCCACACCACCGCCCCTATCCCGAGTCCGCTGCCGCTGCCCCTTACCAAAATTCCACCGCCTCCACCCAGTCGACCTAAGCAATTTAACAAAAAACTCCATCCTTGTGGGGGAGGTTATGGATGGTGGTTGTGGTGGTGTGCGGCTGGTGGAGAAGGTGAAAAGGGATGATGGAAAATAAGGACCTCTGGTGATGGTAAAGCAGGTTGGCGCTGGAGGCTCTGCGTGAGGGAGACGGTGGCGCAAGTGGTGGTGGTGGTGGTGGCGGCGGCGGCGGCGGCAGTGGAGGAAGGAGGTGGTAGGTGGTGGAGAAGAATAAGACATTGGTGCGGTTGTGTTGCTGCATCAAGGCGTCTCCGGGGGAGGGAGGTGCTGCCGCCGCCTCCGCTACTGGAGGGGCCTGGGAAAGACTCCGCCGTTGGATGTATATATCCATATAAATACTTTATCACTTTCTGTAATTATTGAATTACAAATATATTTAGTTTTAAGTTTTATTATGAATTTTTCCAATAAAATGTGATTTATTAATAATATTATATTTAATTACAATTAAAAGGGTGACACTAATTCAGGACTTTGTCGGATCTTTGAAAGCTAAAATCTATCCTGAAATGGAAGAAAATTAATTATTATTATTATTATTATTATTATTATTATTATTATTATTATTTTATTTATTTATTTTTTTCAACTACAAGATCATTCCAGAAGGACCTAAACCTTAAATTTGTAAGAAACTATGGGCTATCTCTACCAGTTAGTTAGATGATTCTTAAAAACATTTTACTATTCTGATCAATGCAATCTTTTTTATTCTCTTTTCTTCTTTTCTTTTTCTATTTTTCTTCTTCTCAACATAAAATCCTCATCTTTTAATATTCAAAATTTGCATTAATTGAAAAAGGAAATTAATTGTGGTTCCAAGTTCAGTTAGCTATAAAATACACCCAATGAAATGTGAAATTAATGTATTTCAATTTTAGTTTTTTTAATTATAAATAGATTATTTAAACAAAATATTTGATTAATTTGTTAATCGTGAATTAGTTCAAACAAAATATTTGACTAATTTGTTAATTGTGAATTAGTTCGATCAATATTTTGAGGAAAAATCGTATCTTTATGTCAATGATAGAATAAGTCAAAAATAAATAATCTTTTTTTTTTTTTGAGACTATAAATAATCTAATGTTACTATGAGTTCTTGAGCAGTACAAACTAGTGATTGGTCTTTCTTGAAGATAAAAGATTTTTTTAACCGTACCATTTTATTTAAGGACTTTGTTATTTTGCTTTAAATCATGTTAAATTGTGATTAATCAATAAGTTTTCATTTTTAAATTATGTTTTTTTTTAGATTTTATTAATGACATAGAAAGTGATTATTTTAATTTTAAGTTATACTTGTTTTATTTATACACATCAAATAAAATAATATTTATATTTTAAATTATTTGATTATATTTTTAATTGTTAATTTTTTCTTACATTATTTGAAATCTTGATTTTGTTATGTCCTTATATATACGATCAATTAATTACTGTTCGGGCACTATTATTTTCATGAAAAATTTCATAAACTCGTTTTAATCTTAAAAGAAATTAACTACCTAATAATGAAATAATAAAAAATTACAATAAGAGAGAACTCAGGTGTTTAAGACAGAGAAAGGCGATGTAAGATGATAAAGACAGAAGGTTCAACGGAGTGTTCGCAAATTGTTGATGATATTTGAGATATATGTTCAAATTATCTACATTAAAGTGATAAAAGTGGTCGTGTGATTGAAGGAAAAAAAAAAAGAAAAGAAAAAGGAAAATAGATAGTTAGACTACACAATTATATGGGATCCCATAAATTCTATATACAACCAATCGTAGGATAGAAATTATGTTAATTACTGGTCACCTTATCAGCACTACAGGTTTTTTTTTTTAACTTATTAAATAGCTAGCGTATGCCCCGTGCGATGTATGATATTAATAAAAATATAACTTATAATATCGGGGATCTTGTAAACTAAAATAACTTAAAATGAATAACTAAACCATATTTTTTATAAATAATAAATAAATTACCACTAAAATATTCCTTTATAATAATTTTATTTAAGTATTAAGTAGATACGTGTAAAAGAAAAATATTTCAGAAAGAATACATAATTATCATCTAGTTTCAGATAATTTGAAGCCAGTTCATAAGGGGAATGTAGCTCAGATTTGTAATTTCTCTTGAAAAAACCCAAACCGGGATAGTATAAACTCAACACGGATGGTAGCTTGTTACATAGCAAATCTGCCGCTACAGGAGGAGTTATCCGAGACGATACGGGTAAATGGTAGCTAGGTTTGGCTTTGAGATTGGGTGACACAAACAAACATAACTACGGCTGAGCTCATAGGGCTGCGTGAAGGGCTGCTTATGGCTTGGGAACAGAGATATCAAAGAATTGAAGTTGACTGTGACTCGAAGGTTGTAGTTAAACTTGTGCAAAGTGGCGATATTGAGGATCACCCATTGGCGACATTGTGATGGATTGCTGCCAACTTATGCAAAAACCTTGGGCATGCGTTTTGAGGCATGTTAAGTAGACTGGGAATGTGATTGCTGATGGGTTGGCCAAGCTTGGACAGGGCATGAGGAAGAATAAGAGTGTGTGGGATTAATAATGAAATTATATCAAATAAGGAAAGATTTATTTTAAAACTACCAATAATAATTTTTTAAGTATTAAAAATAATTCAAAATTCTAATAATTTATCATCATTAAGGGGAAAAAAGTACGCACAAAAAGTATATTACGATTTTTGATATGATAATTTTTTTTTTTAAAAATAACTCGTACGTTAAGAGATTAAGCTAAGAACCGCGACAATCTTTTTAGCCCCGACAAGGATTTCAAACTTTGTTGATCTTGTCAACGAATCGAATTGCAACTTAATATTTTAAAATTAATTAATTCAAAAAAAAGATTAAATTGATACAATTAAACTTTGAATTAGTTAATTATATATATATATATATATATATATATATATATATTGACGCAAAATTCTCGAAAATTTTGTGAACTTCCTCAATCTCGTTAAGAATTTCAAACTTAAAAAATCAAATTACAATCATATTCTAAAAGTCTTGTTTATGTTTATTTTAATCAATCTCGATATATAAATCATAATTAATAATAATGTTAAATATGACCTTGATTATGGGTGAATGCTATAATTAATGATGGTTATTAATTCAAACTTTCTTATTATAATTTCCTTGATTAGGTGGAATGCATATAATATTTAATTATTAAATTAATAATATTTATTTGCATTGGTAAAATTATATATAATTTAGAAAGAAATTCACACATGAAATTCTTATATTAAATTTCGGGGTAGAACGCATGCAGCATTTAGTCCTATTTATTCAATTAATAATTTTTATTTATATTAATAAAAATATGTATAAATTAAAAAAAATTACACATGAAAAGTATTTTATAAATCTTGTTAAACATAATTATTTTTCTCAGTTAGTACTTATTTTATAATAAAAAATATAAAAAATAAAGATAAGTTGATCACATTTTTTCATTTAATTAAAAATCTTTAAAAAAATTAATAAATTTTATTCGGTCAAACTTGCCAAAAGATAATTATTTTCCTTAGTAACTACTTATTTTCATAATAAAATATTATAGAAAGTAAAGATAAGTCAATCACATTTTTATTTGATTAAACATCTCAAAAAATCGACAAAATTCCACATCATCAAAATGCACAAGAAGTCAAATAGTCAAATATGGTTTTCAAATATATAATAGTATAGATAACGACATATCTGACATGTCATACTAGTGCTCAGCCATGTAGCGCACCCACATAGGAGCCACGTGGATGTTGCGCCAATTTGGACAATCCAGAGATGGCCACTTGGATATTACGTGGCAACTGGGCACGACCACATCGATAGGTCGACGCTTCGGGATCGGGCCAAGCCAGCGGATTTATTTGAGGGATCCCTCGACCTTGAGTCCTGATAGCGCACCACTCCTCGAACTGCCCACTTAAATAGGAGTCCAAACAGTCAAATTGGCCCCTGGCAGACCACATCGATCTACAGGTCGATGACATACGTCACCAGACACCCAAATACTATAAAACATCCTTGTTGAGACATGCGTAGCCTTCCCATTTTCTAGGACAAGCCTATTACGACGCCTTTAATGCCTGTCAGTGCCAATCCTTGCCCAAAAGGAAAAGAAGGTACATCTGATCTCTTTTTTGCCAGCTCCATCGTCCGACACTCAGATTGATAATTGGCAGCACAATTAATGCTCATTTACGGTATACGCACTATTGTGTTTATTGGCCAAGGCTATAAATACTCCCCCCTTGAACAGTAGTTGGTAAGCCTTTACTCCGCATTAAATTACATTTATTCTCTCTCTAAGCGAATCCAATACTGATTTAAGCGTCGGAGTGCCAAACTTGGGCTTAACCCCAAGTCCCCCAAGTTGGCCTTAAACTCACTTGTGTTAGTCCCACTCAAATAAATTCTTGACTGATTGACCCAAGCTTGACCGTCAGATCGACCACATCGGATCGACTAGATTTGAGCCAGATCAGTTTGTCGCCGTCTGTGGAAAACCTTTTTTTCTTTCTCTTCTAAACTGAGATGGTTAACACTCGTCACTCCCACCGCAATGAGAAGAAGGAGGAAGTTGCTGTTAGAAATAGTGCTCTTAAAGCAGTTTAGTGCTTTACTATTTTCTTGTAAAATCACAAACGATCTTTGAATAATAAACGAAATGATTTTATTCATAGACAACGCTTCTTTATGTGTTTATTTTGTCTGTTTGGGTTGACTGTGTGTTTGCATATTTTAAACTCTCCTAATCCTATGAGGCCGTTAAGAACTTTGCCCTTGTGGGAATGGCACATGAAACAAGTTCTTGACTCAATAGGCGATGATTAGAAACTTCTCCAAGTCGAGAGTCCGACAAACAGTAGGAGTTTCAACTTTGACTCTGTTGAGACTTGCTTGTGTGATTACGTCCTTTAGAAGGATCACTCAGTTTCATGGAGTGATAAGTGCATACGATGATGCGTTCATAATACATAAGGGTAATTATTACAAGAACTTATCACTGAGATGTCCTACGTGAGAACATTCCTAAATGGAAAAGGAAGTTTCCAAAAACTTCCAGATTAGGAAATATCTCACAGGTCAATAACGTGATTCATTAATCCTTAGACTTGAGATTCTGTAATGTCTCGTAAGAGCTAACTTTGTAATCTTTGATATAGGCTCAAAAGGGTATTGACATACTGATATCTGAACCACGGCCTATGTTGGGATTACACAAGTGGCATGTGTAGAATTAGTAGAACCGATAAAGGACCTACACTTATTACAAGAATAAGAATGATCTCTTACTGATTGAGTTGTTCGTAGTCCATTAAACTAAAACCCTTGACCAAGGTGGATAAAAGATTAAGACATCAAGAAAATGGGGTTTTCTTGGATTGCGGTTTAAATGAATATGAAACGAACTTAACTTTAAAGATCAAGAATATATATATAGGCTCTAAGAATATTCACATGCCTTAGTTCTTGATTGAGAGATGGAGTTGTAGGAGGATCGTATTTCACTGTATGTTATTGACTGAAAGGTTTTTCGATTCATTTCGTTATTCGACTAGGGGTCACACAACCATTGCTAGATTACAGTAGCGTGATCTGTGAAGTGATTAATTGATTAAGAGAATTAATTAATCATTGTCACTACTAATCGAATAATGAACCTAAAGGGTCATACATAAATTCCAGAATTCGAGGGATATGGTAGGATGTTAACAAAATTATTGAAGGATCAAAATGTTGATCGA
Organism: Lippia alba; assembly: GCA_037834125.1. Classification (NCBI taxonomy): domain Eukaryota; kingdom Viridiplantae; phylum Streptophyta; class Magnoliopsida; order Lamiales; family Verbenaceae; genus Lippia; species Lippia alba. The sequence continues at coordinate 25,894,913 of JBBMKE010000001.1, read as the reverse complement.
AGAGGGCAAAACGCTCCGCCACGAGTCACTCTAAGAATGTGACTGCCACGTTCAATTACACGTGGTGGCACGTGTCGGGTACATGTGGATCACACGTGTGTTGTACACGTGTCATTAGAAAAGTGGCTTAGACGTGTGGTTTATTCCACATGCGAATTCTTTTCTAGAATTAATTAATTAAATGTCTTTAATTAATTTAAGTCTTTAATTAATTTTGAATTAATTTTTAAGATAATATTTCTCAAATAAAAGCTTAACCCAGTAAATAAATTAATTAGGAATTAAATTATTTATTGATTCTTGACTTTTAGCTTTGAGAAAGTTGAAAAGTCAAACTTCCTATTGTAGGAGAGAGAAAGTTTATTCTTGTTAGAATTAGAAGATAAGTTTTGAACTTATTTATCTAATTAAATTAAATAATTAAATGAGTTAATTAGTGAGCAAGAAATCAAAACTATTAGGTTTAGGAAACCTATGGGGCTCGATCCCCTTAGTATAAATAAAGGGATTAGGGCTTTTCTTATTCTTTAAACCAACGTTGTAGAGTGTTAAGTTTTTGAAAAAATCAAAAGAAAACTTTTCAAAGAAAAAATCCTAGCCTAAACACAAGCCATAGGACTAGCATTCTCAATAGCTTGATCGTATTCTAGGACTGGTGTAGATTCGCTTTAGAGGTTCGCTGCTTTGGGATCTAACGAAGGCCGTTCGATAGACTTTCCGCTTGAAGGGTGTCCAATAGGCATTATCGGCATCACAAGAAAGCTTATAGATTCGTAAATTTCTAAACACCCTATGATACATTATGATAATTGCAAGTCAATGATTTATCTTTTGGAAAAAAAATTAAATTTTTGTTGCATTTTTGAACTCGTTTGCCAACAGTTACCTTCGATGAATCTGTCATTTTGAATCAGGTAACTCAAGAAGGGACCGATGGTACTCCGAAGCAGTTGGAGCTAGCGTGCATCGAAGTAGGTGGAGTATACACCGGAGCATGTGGAGTTTGAGAAGATAGTGGTGAGTCCATCGAAAGACACTATCAGTGATTCTTCTATGGCAAAAGAAGAGTCAGATGAGGAGGAGGTTACTACCTAAGAACCTCAACAGCAACTAGAGCAAATTGCGATTAGAAGGATGAGATAAGAAACTCAAAAAGCAGCTCGTTTCGTCGACATGGTAGCATATGCACTTCCCGTAGTTGATGATGTTTTATCCATATTTTCAAACGATATTCGAAGCTCAGAAAACAACAGATGAAAAAAACGTAATGAAGGAAGAGATGCAATCTCTTCAAAAGAATAAGACGTGAAAGTTGGCACAACTACCTAAGGGTAAGAAGAAAATTGGAAGCAAATGGGTATTTGCAAAGAAAGAAGGATTTCCTGACAAGGACGATGTTCACTACAAGGCGAGGTTGGTAGTGAAAGGCTACGCTTAGAATGAGGGAGTTGATTACAATGAAGTGTTTTCTCTAGTTGTTAAGCACTCCTCCATTAGAATTTTGTTGGTCTTGGTAGCGCGGTTGAATTTGGAGCTAGCTCAACTCAATGTGAAAACTGCATTCCTGCATGGTGATTTGGAAGAAGAAATCTATATGTCTCAGCCAGATGGATATAAAGTTGCTGGAAAAGAAACTTGGGTCTACAAACTAGACAAATCATTGTATGGATTGAAGCAATCGCCACGACAATGGTACAAATGATTTGATAAGTTTATGTTGGGTTAAAGGAACACATGGAGCAAATATGATCACTGTGTGTATTTGCACAGGCTACAAGATAGAACCTATATCTACCTACTCTTATAAGTTGATGATATTTAGATAGCATTAAAACGTTAAGATGAATTTGACAAGTTGAAGGCTCAATTGAGTAAAGAGTTCGGGATGAAGGATTTTGGAGAAGCTAAAAAGATTCTCGGTATGGAGATAAGTAGAGATCGGCAAGGAGGCAAGCTTTAGCTAACTCAGAAACAGTATTTGAACAAAGTACTACAATGATTTGGTATATGTCAAGATACAAAACCTGTAGGTACTCCACTTGCTCCTCACTTGAAGCTTCGTAGCCAGTCATCTCCAAAGACGAAAGAAGAACGAAAATACATGGCATGCAAAAGTCCATATGCGAATGCAGTTGGTAGCCTAATGTATGCAATGGTGTGTACAAGATCGGATATTTCACAAGCAGTTGGCTAGTGAATAGATATATACATGATAAGGGGAAAAGCTCACTGGCAAGCTGTGAAATGGAGATAAATTAGACGTTGGTTTACTGTTTGAGCGGGATGAAACACTTGGTCAAGACATAGTTGGATATCATGATTCTAACTATGCTGGAGATTTGGATAAGCGAAGATGTACAACTAACTACTTGTTCAATTTAGCAAAGACACCAGTTAGTTGGAAGTCGATCTTACAGTCAATGATGACATTATCTACAATAGAGACAGAATATATGAACGTTATAGAAGTTGTTAAGGAAGCAATTTGACTTTAAGGATTGCTTTGTTCAAAAACACCTTACGGTGTATTGTGACAATCAGAGTGCTATTTATTTAGCAAAGAACTAGTCATTTCATACAAGAACGAAGCATATTGATGTTCGCTATCACTTTGTGCAGGAAATTCTCAAAGAAAAGCAGATAGTTCTTCAGAAGATTCGGACTATGGAGAATCCTGCAGATATGATGACCAAGGGGTGATAAATGTCAAGTTTAAACATTGTTTAGACTTGGTTAATATTCTGCACTTTTGAGTTGGCGCCTGCGGGCGCAATTGGAGACATTATTATCTTTTTGGAGATAGAAAAAGTTCATTTGTATTTCGTGGGACTACAAATTGTGCCAGGGTGGCGATTTGTTATTTTTTGGCACAAATTAGTATCCCATATTGAGGAATTAGGTTGGGACTAGTGTTTTCTATCCCACATTGAAATTCTGTAATAGTTTGGGGAGGATATAAAACTATAAACAGGCTCCTCCTCTTCTAACTTAGTGCATCTAAACAAAGCCTCTCTCGCTTTGTAATATTTGTTTAGTGAAATATATTTTGAGTAGTGTCCGAGGACATTGGCTAAATTGGCCGAACCTTGTTAAATTTGATGTTCTTTTATTTACGCCTTTTAATGGCCTTTTTGGTTATATTTAGTTTATTATTTGCCTGATTTTTCTTTTATGTGTTAGGAATAGTGCCCTAAAAGCCTATTGTATATCCGCTTTGTGCTTTTCCTTATTGTAATCACAAACAATCTTTGAATAAAATAACGAATTAAGAAAACACTTCTTTATATGCTCTTGTTTGGGTTTGTGTTTACTTTGACTGCGCATGTATAAGAACTCCCCTAATCCTGATGACTTTAGGACTCTACCATTTAGGTGAAATGGTTCATAAGACG
>JBBMKE010000001.1:25782461-25795057 GCA_037834125.1 Lippia alba | reverse complement strand
TTTTCACCGATCACACAAATAATATTAAAACCAAATCAGACTCTGTAAAATTATCGATTTGAATATTTTAATTATGAAATGGGACAGTTAGTAAATTTTGAAACACTAGTTTGTAATATTTTTATATAAATTGTATAAATTATCATTATGCAATCCATAGGAGGAGCATGTGCAAGCAATACTAAGATAATTAATTTAAGAAAAGAGATTGTTAAACTTTCATTTGTATCATTAATGAATCAAGCTAGGAAAAAAAAATGCAATTTTGATCCCAAAAGTTTTTCATTTTGTTAGTTTCGTCATGTTCGAAATTTTATTTTGTAATTGTGTTCCGTAAATTTCAAAAAATTTGCAATCTTTGTCTTATTTTGGATGACAATTTCAAATTTTGCCAGAATCACACCCATGGCGCAAAGCCGCAAACATGGCTATTGCAATTGGCATTCGTGAATCCGGCCAACGGGAAGTGGCGGCCCACCCCACCGGAGATCGTCTAAAAATATTGGGAATTTCGAATCATGGTTATGGTTAGACCATATATAGGTTATATGTTGTGTGCGAGCAGCAGCTGCTATTGGAAGCATCACCATGCTGAAACTGTGCCCGCACGCCCCTTTCTTCAACCGAACCCCAACGTTTTGTGATAGCTGGTGGTGCCGACATTTTGGCCATTTGATAGTATATCATCAAACGGCTAACCACCAAGGCGAGCGCTTGCCCCTTCACAGTGAAAAAATTCAATGATCCCCTCTCTTACTTGATGGGACAAAAGCAATTTGAAACACAGAGTGATTTTGGAAAATCTTTTGACTCTCACTGCAGGCATATCCATCTGCGTCATTTTGTTATTTTGAATCAACTTTAAACTTCAATAATACATATAACACACATATAGCCTCAATCAAAATAGATAGATACATTTTGAACTGCGCTACAGCAAATAACGAAGATAAAGAAAGTGCATATCCAGGAAGGACAGCAACTGCATAATTGTTGAAACTACCTTCAAAATTCTATTGATAATTCAACTAACAGCTCATGTTAGTAAATTGATTCCATCAAAGATGACTCACAAACTGTCCTCTTTGAAATCAAATTGAATTTTCTTAATCAAAGGGAATGATCTCACAATGCAGAAGAATCATACAATTATGATCTATCTGCATCGTCGTGTTTGACATCAAATGTGATCTTGTCAAGTACATCTTGACTGAATCCCATTTTGTTGAGTCTCAACTTTCCTTGATAAAGATCTAATAGCTCGGGAACATCCTTCTGATAAGGAAGGACGTAGCTCTTCATGAACAACTCCTCAGTAATTTTCAACAGACTATAAACGCTCAACCTTTTCTTCAACCCCTTTGTAATCAAGATCCCCACAACCAGATATCTGGGTTTTATTCTTTTCTCAAGACTGTAATTAAGAAGCTTCGCCTGTCGAGCAACAGCAGCCGGCTTAAGACCCATCTTATTAACAAGAAAATCCATGTTAGCCATGATTTTCTTCTCGGACAATTTCATGCAAAAGGGAAACTTTGAAAATGCAGTGTTAATATCAGATTCGGACCAGCCACACTTTCTATAAACTTCCATCTTATGCTTCAGAGTTGATTCAGACAAAGAACTGAACACATCGACAGCATGTACGAGCCTTGTTTTGCTTTTGTCAAATCCCATTTTGACAGCCCGATCAACGTATCCAGATAGCTTTTCTTCACTTCTACGAGCCAAACCTGGTTTCTTCGCAAACAACTTACCAATACTAGATTTGGGCAACCCTAGTTTTCTCAAGAGCGCAAGTTTGTTAGGAACTGAATGGAAAAACCTCGTAGCTTGCACAATCACTTTGACAATTATTTTATCAGATTGAACAACACCTTTTAAGGAATTATACGAAGGGATGGTACTGTTCTTTAAACTATGACGTAAGATTGTCGGATTAAAGGATAGTATTTCAGCTAAAACAGGAAGAGGAATACCAAGGGAACAGAAAAATTCCAGCTTTGGCAACAAGGTTTTCTCCGGGTTGGCTTTAAGAACAGTTGGCCAATTGTTCACAAGCCAGATGATGTGAGCATTGGTGAATCCATACTTTCTAAAGAGCTCCAACACTGCATCGGGATTTTTAGAGGATTCAATGCGCACTTTCTTAGATAACGAAAGAGCGTCCTCCAAAGACAACCCACATGAGTTGATGAGATAAGAGGTAGCGAAAGCTTTCTGTGAGTCATTTCCACAAACACCTGGTGATGATGATATCTTGGAGGAGAATAACTTGGCAAAGACTGAACTTTGGGGATCAAGAAATTGTGGGCCAAGAAAAATGCTCCCTTTTGGGGGAATCCACAGTCTTCTTCTGCAGACGATCGTAAACATTTGGCCACAACCCTCAATGGAACGCTATGGATATTCAAGAACGTCGCCTCTGGAAAGGGCTGAGGTCATTTTCTTGCGGGAAGGAGAGCGAGTGCATATATATTTGATTTTGACACATCTTAATTTAAAAAGGAACGTGTTTAATAGATAAAATAAATAAAATTCTAGCCCAGATCCAATATGGTCGAACCCAACCAATTAAAAAAAAAATAAGAAAGTGTTTCATTCATTGGGTAATATCAGAAAAATTCCCAATTGGACATCATATTTTTACTTAACTCGCCAATTGAGCATCATATTTTTACTTTACTCCCCAAGTATAATTTTCGCATGATGTAGTATAAATATGGTATAATGTAGTATCTACATCATATAATGTCGTATAATTTTAGCAATATAGTGTATTCACAAGTGTTATGAATATATTCTAACTCTCCAAATATGTCGTATAAATATGGTATAATGTAGTATAAATATAGTATAATGTAATATCTATATCCTATAATGTAGTACAATTTTTTGGGGAGTAAAAATGTGAACAGTAGATGGGAGTGATTAAAAATTACCCTCGATTCATTAGACTATTTTTCATGGTTTAATCCTAAACGGGCTTATTAAGTTAAATTATCTCTGAATATATGAACTTAATATTATGTCTAATAGGCTTAATTGTACTTTGCGTTAGACTATTTTTCATGGTTTAATCTTAAACGGGCTTATTAAGTTAAATGATCTCTGAATATATGAACTTAATAATTCTAATAGGCTTAATTGTACTTTGCGTGGGAAACCAAACTGATTTAATTTCTTGTTTGATATGGGATTTCTTTTTCATAAAAATTATGTAAAAGACCAATCTGACCGTACGAAAAATATCAATTAAGGCACCCATCTAGAAGTCCCAACTTCATTAGAATTCCCCATTCTACCAATCGTTAATTGGGAAGCTAGGGCACAGGGTAAGAGAAGATTCTTTGTACAGCCGCACTTTCTGATCCAACTATCACCATCGCCGGTAGGTTCTCTCCTGCTCTTCGATATACAACGTAGCTATATTTTGAATTTTTTTTGTGGGTTTTCTTAGAAAATTTGGTGATAGTAATTATTGTGTATACTTGTTGAGGGCGTTTATCTAACATTGAATTGGACTACGAAACGATAGGGAAGCGCGAACTATTGTTACCCATGAAAGTGTTATACCAAGTTGATGACTATAAAATGTGGTCAGATTTTTTCAGTCATGCCTATTCGGTGAAACTTCAATCGTTTTAATCTGATGATAATTTCTGGTTTGGGTCATTGAATTATGAATCGTATCAGTTGAAATGCATAACCTTCCGGCGCCAGATTATCAATTGGGGCATGGTAAGATGGTGCTCCATCTGTCGAGATCAACCTGAATCCGAGGCGTTTATACTACGTTTGTCCTTTGAACGAACAACACAAGGGGTTTATGATATGATGGGATATGCATCATGGTGTCCGTTGATTGCCACCACAACGTCAAGACAACAACCACAATTTAGGTGGTTTTAATAACCTCAATCACAATATTGGAGTAGCTGATGCTCAGAATAATCAAGAAAACGTGGCGACAAACTTTATCAGCAAACCTGCTTCCGTCATACACATTTGAGAACAAGTTCAAAATTACCGCCCCCTTCGAGTGTGAATGGCAGGGTTGAGCAAGGTGGCATATTCATTCCCTACTCTGAAATTCTAACTCTGGCCATGATTATATATTGTGCTGTTGGTTGGTGTTATTATTGGTTTATTCCTTTACCAAAATTTATGATTGTAGCATCTGATTGTTTAATTATTGAAAATGTATTTTGTTATCGCTCTATGTATTGTGGATGTTAACTGTAGTATTTGGAGTCTGACACATTATAAGAAAGGATCATTCATGGCCATCTTAGTAGAGCATACCTTTGTTTAAAAATAATTGCTCACTTACAATTACAAGAAATGAATTCATATGATGTAGTTGGTTCTTAAATGCACGTTCAAGAAAAACATCACTATTGGTTGAGGTCAAGCCATAAGTAATTTCAAATTTGAAATGTTTGTAACTGCAGCAGTCTATAAGTAGGGCTCTTAACATGTATCCTCAGTACACTACCTACAAATGCACTTTGCCTCTTAAACAAACATTTGGTTATTTCTCTACATTCTCTCCTTGTCCCTCACGGCATCACTAAAATGTCATATCGTACCCGTTTTAATTACCAAGCTGAAAAATTTTATCCAGACCCTTGGATTAAGGAAATTGATGTATGTTTCATCCATGCTCTACAAACCGAAGTGTACCAAAATGGTTCAAAACTCACAGAAGATAGCCATGTCTCCATCACAAATGCCGCTGAACATGTTAACATTCTCTTTGGCACTGTATTTGACTACTATTACTGTTTCAAACGATTCCAATTCCTTCACAAGCGGGACGTTGCATGGAGTTGGCTAAGTAAGTGTGACCGTGTGCAAATCGATCCAACAACTAAGTATGTTACAGACTCGAAGGAGGATTGGGATTACATATGCCAAGTAAGCCTATGTTTTAGTCAGTTTCAATATTTATTTTTCGTATATTTCATTAACATATCTATAATTTTCTTTGCATTTTGAATAGATCAACAAACTATGTGGTGCGTATTACTACGAACCGGAACCGAATTTCTATGAACTTGGTGTTATTTTTGGTAAAGGGCTACAGAACGAGCTTCGAAAGAGTAGACAAATAGTGACTATACATAGTTACTCGTTCCTGCCTCAGTCTTTCATAATGAGTACATATCTTTTTTATGGTCCATCTTAATATTTTTTAAATTATGTGAATACGCACTACAGCGGTACTAACAATGCTTTCATCGGCTCTTATTCCTCTAAATCAGTTGACGATGAAAGCTCTGTTTCCGGGGCTGAATCATGCATTGCAGGGCCGCATCTTCGCTTGCCACCTCAAGTGCCTAAGTTCAAATTTGCCAACTCACAAGTTGAGAGCTCATCTCACGGGTTCTCCGCTGCATCGTCTCCCAACCCACCCAACTCGGCCAACATGTCAGGTTGTTCCATTTATTTTACATGTGTCTAAACCAAATATTAAGTTTTATTGAACAGTATACATATTTAGTCCCTAGAGAGTATCATATGAACATTTTAGTCCCTAAAAACTTAACTCAAATGAATGTGTAGTATATATATCTCTATTCCCTTGCTAATTAGAACCACAAGGTTCTCTTAAAACTCATACCGCAAAGGTTCTTCCCCTCATTAGCTGACTTCATTTGAGTGTACTATGGAGAGGCGCTCGTTCGATCAACTAGAAGCAAGGTACTGTCCAAATCGAGTTTTTTACAATCAAAATTGGACACAGGATCAGGATTCATCCTTCATACACATTCTATGCCAGTTTGCACACCGTGGCTTTAGTATGGATCGTGGTCTACGACTTGGGCTCTTGGAGCCAATCATGAACATAAAGAATGATGTGTTCGAAGTCTCATATCCTTACCATTTTTATAAGGAATTTGATCCCTTGTGCCCTATTACAAGATACATTGGTGCCATATATGAAGCAGAAAAAGTGTATTAACAGTAGCACGCTTATCTTGGGAGATGAAGCATGAAACCTCTACTTGAATTGCATTCAACGTCCACATTAATGGGTATTATCGGTCATGTTTGGGCTTCCATAGCAATTATTGCAATGAACTCCACAAATTGTTTCGGAATAAAAACACAAAAACTGTATATGTGCTGCATTACATGAAAATTTTAGAGCATGTCAAAGTGTTTTTAAAAGGTGTGAAGTGTACAACATCTTTAAGTAACCATTTCGGTAGTCATTATTCAGGTCAAATACAAATATTCTAAGCTTAGAATTCATAATTAAACACCACTACGTGCTATATAATCTATTAAGATAAAGGCAAATTTACATCTCTGTTTACAATGCAAACTTTAAATTCATCACAAAGCGTTTGGTACCCTTGTAGAGTTAATATCATTTAATATAGTTCGGGCTTATTAGATAAAATTAGGTGAGTATAGGAAGACTTAATTTTACTTTTGGTATTCAAAAGAATATATAGTGTTGTTTAATATTGTGTTTGGTATTTAAACACAAAAGCAATATTAACAATTGAATTTTCCAAATTGCCCTTGATAATTTATTTGATTTCCCAAATCACCTAATTCTGAAGAGTCTTTTGCTCCCAATTTCATTTCCCTCTTGCCTCCGCATTTGATTTTCTTCCCTTTCCTGCGAGCCGTGGTTTCTGCTTGGTGCGGTGACGAACGTGTAGAAGGCCTGTTGCAATCTTAGGTAATCCATTGATCTTGCCCCTTCTCGTTTTCTTCCAACAATGTTCTATTTTAATTCTGCGATTGTGGGATCTGCGAAGTTTCGGATGTTTTTAATTTCCATAAGTTGAGCTAATTATTGATAGTGTTAGTCTGAATGTTTGCAAGAATGCTCCAATTATTGATGTGATTAAAGTTAACCTGTAAAACTGTGGTGAGTTTTGTTAGCTTTTTTTTTGTTATGTTTTCGATAAGGCCCTTCCTTCCATAGATTCGCAGGGCTGCGATTCTGTGTGTGTTTCAATGTACAGCAATAGCAAGTTAATACAATGGTTGAATTTACGGGTGTGTTCAAAGTAATTGTCGTTGTTACCTGTTGTGTAGTTGTAGGATGAGTTTTGCACCTCCTTCCCATTGTCCTCAGGGGCATGGCGAAATGTTGTTGCGTACGTCGAACTCAGTTAATAATCCGAGTCGAATATATTACATTTGTCCTTTGGGAGTGAAGCATGCTGGTTTTTTCCTATAGTGGGATGTTTACCATAGGTGCGGTGGTCGTTCACGTACGAGTGAGGCAAGTGCGTTGAATAGCATTTTGAATGATTCAAAGGGCTATTTCGCTAAGGCAAGAGTTGAGGAAGACAATGCGAGCAGCCAATGTCGTTGTGGATTTGCTATCGAAGCATCGCCGCTCATTAATAGACAGTATGAGATGGAAAGAGGTTGTTCCATGAATTCCCTGCACCTTTACGTATTGTCGTATGTTGTAGTGTTGTTTCTTAGTATTTTTATGGGCGTTATTGCTGCCTGTGTATTTTAGCTGCCTGGGTCGAAAATATGTGTACGTTTTTACCTTGACAGGTATATTTGGTTTTGTAAATTAGAAAGGTAAAAATGTGGATATGTGAAATGATATTTTGTCGAACTTTGTGGTTGCACTTGTGCTGTTGATCAAACCTACTTTAGTTTATAATATCCGGATGTAAACTTTTTTTGTAATTTATCTATAATATATGTGAGTTAAGTTATTTTTTTAATGTTTGTAGTTTCTGTTTTGTCCGGCCTTGTAGTACGCATTGTTTATTGTTTGTGGTTGGATTTTTTTGTGTCACTAGTGAAATAGTACCCCCATTATTGTGCCTTTTTGTCTATAAAGTGTGGCTGTGTGCTTCCCAAATCAAAACGCTCCTCTCTACTAACTTGTTTTTACGTTTATTGTTGTGCATTTCTAATTTCCAAATAATGGCATACCGAGAATCCTTCACGTTCCATGAAGAATTATTTTATCCTAGCTAGTTTGTGGACTCAAGATGTGGATAAGCATTTTATCAAGGTATTAGTGAAAGAAGCGATGGCCTCCGGTGAGAGACTGAACGACGAAAGCCATCTAGCCATTACAAATGCAATGGAGGCTGTGAACGCTAAGTTCAAAACACGTTTTGAATACTATTTTTGCTTCCTGAGATTTGAGTTCCTCCACAAACGCACATTGCCTGGTCTTAGCTTAAAAAAATATAAAAGGGCAACAATTGACCCTGATACGAACTTTGTGTGTTCATTGCCGGAGGATTGGGAGTACATAAACCGGGTACTACGTTTAGCCTTTTTATTTTCAATATTTAGTATCATTGTTGAGTACATAGTTTGCTGTTTCAGTCCTTAATTGAAAACTTATTGTAGGTGAACTCCGTGTGCGGTGCTTACTACTACAAACCGGAGCTAAACATTAATGAGTTGGATATGATTTTTGGAAATGGAGTGCATAACACAAGGCGGAACAGTCGTCATGTTATTAATATCCACAACGAGTCGTCTGTATCTCATGAAGTTATTAATGGTGCATATCTTCTTTTTGGGTTTACTACGTTGTGTAATATGTTGTTTACCGTTGTGTTAGAGTTATTTTATTTATAATTAATTTTTGTTTGCTAAAAAACTTTTGTAGTTGAAGATGATACCTCGGTCTCGGGTGCAGAGTCCAACAACGTCAGACCTCATCGCCGCCTGCCATGGGCACTACGAACTTTCGACTACGGCCCATTTGAGCCTCTAAGTTTTTTTAGCGGACAAAACTCCGGTGCATCTTGCGCCCCGGCTCCCGAATCTCCCGATAAGTAGTACGTGGTATACCAACTTTTTTTTTTGTTATTAAATTTTTTTTCCTTCACAGTAATTATTAATATTGTAATGGAAGGGGATTGTTGTTGCCTATAAAAGGAAGGAGATTGTTGGTGAATGGTGTGCAAATATTTTAATATTTTAATATAGGGCTAATTCCAGAAACTCCCTATCTTTTGGGGCTTAGTGCGCTTTGTCCCCTAACTTTTTAATCGGTGCGAATTCCCCCCTAACTTTTAAAAAATATTACACGTAACCCCTTTGAACACACTTTGGCCATCGATTTCTCTTCCGTCATGGCGACCCAAGCTTCAAAACCACCACTATCGTGTTCGTCTCTCCAAGGAGAACAAAATCCATACCCCGCTCAACTCGATTAGCCATCAAAAGCTTCGTTCGTCGCGCGTGCGTCGTCGTTGACCAATGCTTTCTTCTTCATCGGTTGTCGGATTTTGATTTCGAGACTATTGTTATGTTCCTTGCATCGAGAGCTTCAATTTGATATATAATATTGACACATTTGAAATCAAATTTGTAAAGATTTGCTTTGTTGATTTTTTTTTAAAAGGGGTTAAGTGTGATATTTTTCAAAGAATAGGGGGAAAATCGCACTGATTCAAAGGTTAGCAGGCAAAGCGCACTAAACCCCAAAGGATGGGGGGTGTCTGGAATTAGCCCTTTAATATAAATACATCACTTTATGAGCATTGGTAATGTCTACCCCTTCAATCTTCGAAATAGCTGAAAATCATAGGCAATCACACCGTTTCTACAGAAATGGGTGGTCTGCTACTCATGATGCTTTCTTCATTGCCTTGTTGAACGAGAAGCCCTTATGGGTCCTGCACTTTGGGAGGGTTCAAATAGGAATGTTGTTCGTACTATCGGTAGAATTGTGAATCGGTGCTTTCGTTTAAGGCACGACGATCGGTTTTACGATCGTCGCGCCGCAATGTTGCGAAAACGCTATCACACTTTTGAATATCTGTTGCAATTGTCCTGGGTGTGGCATGATCAGGCATCTAACTTCCTTCATGTCCCGCCTTGCGCGTGGGATTCAATCAGGTGGGAAGTATGGTTACATTAGTTAAAAATATTTGTTGTAACTTTGAATTTACTGAAGCTACGACGGTGTAAGTTGGCTAACCCTCTCTAATTTACTTGCACAGGGTAAGCTATGGTGTTTCTGGTACTATTACTAGGACGAGTCGGCATGGAGTTCGTTAGCAGCCATCTTCCGTCCGCCGGCGCATTGATACACCTTTGCTGCCTAAATCGTGTGTGCTTTTAATTTAGAATAAAAGTCCGTTGTGCGGCATTTATTTGTGCTCCTTTCTTCCATATTTATTTTTTGTTTTGTCTTTCGGTTTTTGGTATGATGTTTTCCATTTATGTAAGGACCTTTTTATTGTGTACAAGATGTTTGTTGTGCTTAATATAAGTATTTTGAGGAGATCTGCCTTAACCTTGGATAATTAGACTTCTGATCTTTGCATAATGTTTGTAACATGCAGCTGAATTCCGTTTCGTAGTAGGGGTGGTCAAAGAGGAGCAGTGAGATAGTGTAATTCTGAATTCATGACAACCCAATTAATGTTCATGGTGAAAGCAAGCAATGACAGCATTATTTTCAGGTCTCTACATGCGTAGGTTGGCATTCCAACCCTTGTCTCCATTATTTCCAAGTTTTAATATCCTATTGAAGACAATATTAATCATTCGTGCATGAATAGTTCCATGGGTGTCTTACAAAGGTGGAGTCATTGACTGGACTAACCAATGACCAATTTATCATCTTCTGGACACTTCTACTGCTTGGATCGTCAAGCAAGGAGCGATTTATGGTTATAGTTTGTTTCCAATGTCTTAAAGGTGAACCTCTTTTCCCCATAAATCAGCCCTAGGTTAATTGGATTAATTGAATGTCTCTTTCCCGCGTACCAAGAAATCTACCCCATTGTTAGATATATTCAAGTACAGAGATTTCGTTTTTATTGCTCTTGTTCTAATAATACTTTTGGTGCATGCATGCCACTAATGTTAAGGGAACATGATAATTAATTGGGCCCTTTATGGAACGACAAAATTGATCAATAAGACATACACTCTTAGTGGTGAATTCCCAACTTCAAATTAGTCTATATAAAGAGTCCTATTCCATACTCTTCCTCAAACCATAATGACCAAAGCATCATATACAACTTGTTAGTATGAACAGTAACAGAAGGAACGAGTGTGTTCCGGTTTGGTGCAAGGACATCGAATCTAATTGCCGGTGTGACACCCCATTTGTTCACACGCCAGGTTTGTGTCACGAGAGAGTTTAAATTTCGCAATTATGTGATTTAATCAAACTTTAAATGTCTATGTGATTAATTCAGATAAAAATGAGTAAAAGATAAAAATATGAATTCTTGCATGACAACTTCGGAAATAAGTGTAGTAATTAGACTTTAGTGTGACGTAGGACTTGGGCCTATTTTGAATGAGTGCCTAATTTAATTTGGGATTGTTTGGGGTCATTCGGACCGATACGGGCTCGAGAATTCGATTTCGAATTCGAACACCAACAATTTGGTTGTCTCATACATTCGGCCAATTAAATTTTATTTCATAACCTAGAACCTTCTATTTATCCGGTTTACCTAACTTGGGAGTTATTTGGCTCGATTCTTAACTTTGACCTAAAATTGAGACCTACCTAACACATAAATATCCTAGATTCCCTTTTCACCTTCATTTCATTTGAAACTTTCAAGCCTCACATAAGGGAGAGACAATGAAGAGCTTCAAGTGAAGATAAAGGCAAGAGACTCATCTTCTTCCAAGAGCTCGTATCTCTCATATTCTTCTCCCTTTCGAGTTTCAAGGTTGGTTTCGTGTTTATTTACCGATTTGATTCATGTGTTTGCTTGGGTTTTGGTTGTTTGGAGAAATCTTGTGAAAATGGAATTTAATCCCCCAACTTGTTAATATGATGAAATTGGTGGATTATTGAGCATGCTTTGTTGTTTAGAATGTTTTCTATATGCCTATGTTGCTGCAAATTCGTGTATGAAGCTTTGATTTGCTGGAATCCATGGTTGAATGCTTGAATTTCATAAGAATTGGGTTTGTGATTTTTGGGGCAAAAACCTTCCTAAACTTTGGGGATTTGATGTTTGATTGTTTTGCTTGATTTATGTGAGTATGTATGTGTTTGGGTGTTGGTTTTTGAGCTTTGGAATGGTTGGAATCGGACTTGGGAAGCCATGGTTGAGAATTCCCGTAGCTTTCCCTAGGAAAAAGAAGACCTGTTTCAGTTCTGGCCCCGGAACGGCCCTTTCCGTTTTGGCCTTGAGGCCGGAACGGCCGTTCCGGTATTGGTGACGTCAGCCTTCGCCTCTGGGAACGGCCGTTCCTAGAGTATGGTCGTTTCCATCTTCGCTGGTGGTTTTTGTGGGAAGGACAGTTCCCACGCTTCTCTTTGCTTGGGAATGGCCGTTCCCAGCTCTCTGTGTGTGTTTCCTTGCTTCTTTTTCGCATGTGCTTGATTCTTTGAGTTGATCCGTGATTTTTATGCTTCGATATTGATTCTAATGCATATCTAAACCTTGTTATTTAATTATGACTTATGATTTGTCGATTTATGTGAAAATATGCTATGTGGTCAACTTGTTCATCTCATATTTCATTCATACTTGCACGCTGTGTGTCTTGTGGTTCATATAGAGACTAATTTGTTTCTGTTGCTTCCGTGCAGAGTAGGCATGCAAACGAGCCGAGCCGAGCTTATTTTTGCTGGCTCGGGCTTGGGGTAT
>JBBMKE010000001.1:25706811-25726253 GCA_037834125.1 Lippia alba | reverse complement strand
ATTATTGCCGGAACACGCTCGTGTGGTGTACGATGGACTGTACCGTGCTGTGGATATCTTCCTCAAGGTTAGCCCGGCCACCATCAAAACTTCAGAACCAGTAAACAACTAAACATGAATCCTTTCGAAATATTAGTCTTTGTTACATCTCATTATTTAGTCATATTTAGAGGACAAATATTCATTTCATTTCACCTTGATTACAACCATATTGCTGAAATGAAAAAAAAAAAAAAAAAACTTCGCAGGTTCATCCCAACATGAAAGACTCCGAACGATACCGCCTCTGCAAAACCATCGACTGCCAAAAGCTCTCCCAAGAAGCCTGCAGCCACGCAGCCCAGAACGAACGGTTACCCGTCCAAATGGCCGTTCAAGTCCTCTACTTTGAGCAGATCCGACTCAGGAATGCCATGAACGGCGTCGGAGCCCACAATCCATTCTTCTTCGGTGCCATCAACGGTCAGGTCCCCCACCGGTCCGGCAGCGGCGCGGGGAGCGGCTGCATCTCCCCACGGGACAACTATGCCTCAGTCCGAAGGGAAAACAGAGAGCTCAAGCTTGAAGTCGCGAGAATGCGAATGAGACTGACCGATCTCGAAAAGGATCACGTCTCGATGAAACAGGAGCTCGTCAGGACGCACCCCGCGAACCGATTGTTCAAATCTTTTGCGAAGAAGCTGAGCAAGTTGCATGGTCTGTTTAGGATCAGGGATGTGAAGGCCGTGGGAGGAAAAGGTGGTTCTGAAAGCAGGTTTCTGTTTCAGAGGAGGAGGCGTCATTCTGTGTCGTGAGAGTGTTAATATTTTGCTTTCTTACATGTATATATAGAGGAAATTTGAGCTTTGTATAGTGGTGTTTTTTGTGTTTCTTGCTTGGTTTTGTTAAGGTTTTTAGTGTTCTTGAGTTCTTTCTTCTACGTTGTTGTTGCTGCTGCTGCTGTTGTGAGGTGAAAATTCTTGTTTGATGCATTTGTCTATTGAGGAAATGACTTGGATTCATTTTCGTTATGTGAAATATATTGCATGATGATTTATTATTTATATTACATAAATCTCCCAATTTTATTCGAATATCCTATTTCGATTATCTGATTCATTTACGATCGAGATTAAGTAGCGCCTGTATAAGTAAAACAGAAAATGGAATATAAATTGAAACACCAAAACAGAAAATGAAATATAAATTGAAACACCAAATTTGATGCAGTAATTTGCTTAATTTGGTTTTTATGCAAAGCTGAGAAGAAAATAGGAGAAAATAAAATCTATGAAGACTCCAAATCAATTTTCTGATTTATATTAATAAGATTAAAAAAAAAAAAAGCTCCTAAACTATGATGTTTTTTTTTTTAATTTTTTATTTGAATTTTTAACGTTTCAAATTATGATACGTATTTTATAAAAAAAAATTAGATTATCATTTCGACTAATTAATTGTTAGTATGCGGGTCATTTTTTGTTAGAAATGTGACACATGTTAACACGTAAATGATCGAGATAATTATTTGAATGACAATTTAATTTTTTTTATAAATTACAAATGAAAATGTGAAATATTTGAAAATTTATAAAATTTTGTTAAAAAACCGTATCAAGGGGTAAATTAATTTTTCTAATAAATAATAATAATAAGGGTTAATTACGTATAGACTTATGGGAGGATTGAAAACTACAATTCATATCCCTCTTGGGTTAATTACATATAGACCCCATGGGAGTATTGAAAACTACAACTCATATCCCTCTTAATCAAAAAATTACACTTACACCCACTCACAAAAATATAAATTACAGAATACACCCGATGAAATTAAAATCCGTCAAAAATTTAATATAATATTCCAAAATTAAGTGAATAGTCCATTTTACCCTTATTAGTAATTAATTAAAATAAATATTAAAATTATTTATTTTGTTAAAGACTTTTGTATCCCTCATTCTCTGACAATTCTTGCCCCCTCTTCGCAACAGTCATGGCCGCCGCCGCCATCCTGCTCCACCACAACCAGCCATCATTGTGGTCGCTGCTGCCCCATGTCTACCACAACTAGCCACTATTGCCATGGCACTTGCATCTCCTCCACACCCCAAAACACACCATCATCACCACAACAATCAGCCACACTAGCCGCCACCCACCACCCACCACAAACACTAAACACACACACACACACAAACTCAACCACCACAAACACAAGCATACACACACACAAACTCAGGTCCACAAATAGAACACAAATCCACGATTAGATCTACAATTCTGGTGCAATGCTTTGTCGGGACGACATCGATGTGCGGTGGTGGTACTGCGTCAAGCGGCGGCGGGGTGCTACGGTGGTGGTGCTTTGTCGAAGAGCTTCAGAGAGCGATGGTGGTGTTGCGTCTGTTGGACGGCGTGCGGCGGCGTGCGGCGTCGTGAGGGAGGACGGTATGGTGGTGGTGCAGTATATATATATATTTTTTAATAAATGTATATAACTCTATATTTAGCCCTTTATTTAAATTTATTATATATAATTTATTATTTGAACGACAAAATCATACAATTTTATATTAATTAATAATTTAATTTATAAAATTCAGACTTTCAATACGAATTCAAATATAATTAGGGGTAATCTTTTGGAATAACAATTGTTATATTAAATTAAGGGGTAATATAGGAAAATTAAGTAAAATTTTTGATGATGTCATCAAGAATTTAACAAAACCTTAATTCTTGGGTGTCTTTCGTAATTTTCAAACTCATCAATGGATGTATGTGTAATTGTTTGACTAAGAGGGTCACAAGTTGTAGTTTCTAATACTTTCATGGGGTCTATTTGTAATTAACCCTATTTTTAAATATTATATTTAACACATTAAACTCAAATTTACTATGTATAATTTAATATTTGAAATGACAAAATCATACTATTTTATATTAATTATTTATTAAATTAAAAATTTCAATACCAATTCAAATAAATTAGGGATAATTTTTGAAATTAAAAAAATTATGCTAGATGAAGGGATAAAGTAGGAAAATCAAGTTAAAAGTTGAATGATGTCATCAAAAATTTAACAAAATCCTAATTCTTGGGTGTTATGTGTAATTTTCAAATTTCCTAATGGGTGTGTGTAATTATTTGACTAAGAGGGTCATAAATTGTAATTTCTAATACTCTCATGGGTCTATATGTAATTAATCCTAACAATAATTGTAGGTGGGCCCTGCTCGTTCAAGAGAGGAAAATTGCAGACTTTTCCCTTCTTCCCCAATTAAGCCCTCGAATCGTAGTTTTTCTCTGTAGGATTTGAACAAATATGCCGCTATCTCTACCAAGGTTTCCCCTTTCGAGGCTCTTCAGGTTTTTCTCCATTCATTTATCAATTTCGTTTTCTGGGTTCTCTCCATTTCGCGCTCTTTCATGAATTAGGGATTAGTATTTTCAATTTCGCGAAGCTAACACCTCGAAATCTCATTTTCCTGTTAAAATCGATGTGTTTGATTTCACAATGGCCTGGAAAAGTAGGGGTTTTGATGTTTGTGATCTTCCCAGGCAGCTGGAGCATGATATGGATACTGTGGTTAATGTTCTTCAACCTGGACCCTTGGGAATCATCGAGCACAAGTTCACTGCTGAGGAGATTGAGAGGGCGAAGTCGATTGTAGACAGAGCTGTTCAGAACTGGCGAAGAACTGCTCAAATCGAACGGAATAGCCCCATCTTGAAGGATTTCATTGACGACGGCTCATCTGTTCTCTCAAATCCGAGATGAGTTGGTATTATCTGTGACCTTTTACTGACCTTACTTCCGAAAAATCTGTCAGTTGCGTTGGTTGAAACTGTATTTTCTTTTCTTGATTCGTCGATTGCAATGGATTAGTTCCTTTCATGTGTTCGTTTTCGTGATCGTCTTTGATGTTTTGCATTGTTTGTGGTATGCCTAAATTGAAGAACTTTGAAGTTTACTAAACTTTGAATCATGATATCATTATAGGAAGGGGGTAAATGTAATATGAAAACAAGTTACAAGGGGGGTATGTGTAATTTTGAAACCGAGAGGAGAAAATTGCGGAATTGTATAGAGTTACTAAAAGATATACAGTTCTTTAACTATATTCTATGCCCATTTCCGGTAAGCACAGTTCGAATTAGTTACAAAAACAATTTGATCATTATAGAGGGATCGAAACTAATAAGGTTCTTTGAAGAAGGCAACATATACTATACAACATATGGAGAATATAATGATCAAAATATCGAAAGTGAGAGCTTGCTTTGCCTGATCATTCAGCTCCATATTCCTCCCTCCCAGACGGTCCACCATGTCGGGAACTGGTACTGAGTCTCTTATATCTTGCATGTATGGGTCTTCTAATTTCATCCTCATTTTCTCAGCTTCTCTACTTGCTGTTTCTTGAGCCAATGTCCAATCATAGAACTTGCGTTTCTCTTCATCGCTTAGGACATTGTAAATTTCTCTTAATTTCATGAATTTCTCTGATGCTGCTCTAAGAGGAAGTGTAGTTGTGTCTGGATGGTATTCCTTTGACAACCTCCGGTATGCGGCTTTGATATCTTCCAAGTCGGCAGTTACTGGTACTCCTAGAAACCTGGTTTTGAACCATTTTAGTATATTCAATTTTGGGATAACTGCAATGGCATGCCCTGAGGTTTGGCTTAATTACACGAACTTCCCCTGATGTTTGAGAATTAGAAAGACATTCCCTATCAAATAAATTACAACATGTATGGATCGATGGGTGGATGAATTTTGATGATGTTATCTAGGTTCTTATGAATGCCCTACTGAAAACTTAATGGTCGATATTTGAGTTTAAACTTATGATTATATAGCACGCGTTCGATCAAATGTATGATAGACGAAGTTTGGTAGTTTCTCAAACTTCAAGGGAAGTTCATATTATTTGACCAGACCCCAGAATATGCCGGTGTAATCATAGGTGCAGGTGTAAAAATACTTCATGGAATTGATGTGTTGAAAAAAAAAGGTAACAATCATATATCCAAGAAATTGCAACTGAGGTAGAGTATTACTGGTAATAAGAATCAGAATTGTTGAGCAAGTCCGAGAATTTATCTCGGAGCAACTCGTCTTCCACGTTGACGTGCTCCTGTGTTGCTCCTGAACTGCTCCCTCCTACCCATCCCTCGTCTTCATTTTCCCAATGAATCCTCGTGTCGACTCCCGGTGGGGCCCTCTGCCTGCCGCTCGAGCTTTGCACGGCTGCCACCACCTGGAGGCGGTTGCCGTGGTGGCTGAGTTTCGTTATCCTCTGTTTCAGAAGCTGAATTGTGGGTTTGCTGGTTGGGGTTTTGAGTGAGAGGGAGAAGGAAGGTGGTGGGGTTGCTGTTGGTGCAGCCATGGCAAGAAAAGCTCTGTTTCTGGCTCTGAATTTGGGATGCAATAACAGGGTTGGGGTTGGGATTTCACCACCTCATCTTTCTGTGTGGTTTAGGATTCTGGGCTTGTCTCCATTTGAGATTGTGTTGTATTGGTCCTGACAAATGGGAAGAGAGAGAGAGATTTTTTAGCTCAAAATATGGTTGGAAAATGTTTAGATGGCCATTTGAGGTTGACAAAAGAAAGAAATTGCGAGATTAAATAACTTCTTGTTCAAGTTTTGCATCTATATATTATGCAAAAAATTTCGAAGAACACAGCGATTAAAAAAAAAAAAGAAAGAAGATATTTTGGCCCAAATTGATTTGCAATTTCATTCACTAAAGACGAGACTAATGTAACAACTAACATCATAATTTTCATTATTTTAATTCCTGAATAAGCAAATACAATTCGGGTAATTTTAGTCCAAGATTGTGTCTTCAATTTGATGTAACGCCGGACAAATATTTCACATTTGTTACGTGGTTGGTGAAAAATTTAATGAGAGTGACATTAAATAACAAGTATAATACACTTGATCTTTTAATTAGTTGAATTTGATTAAATCGGATCTAGATTAGAGTAGTACGAATTAATGATCCACCCCGACTTGGGTTCATAATTTAATATAAAATTAAATATAATAAATATCAATTTCCTTTCTTTTTCAAAACATAAAATAAAATAAAATAGCATCCTCCTTTATTTAGATTCTTGGTTAGTTACTAAATATTTTTGTATGAATAATATTTCAAACTATGATACACGGATATTGGTACAATAATATATACACGACACGATATGAATATGACGACATGAGTTTTTTTTTTAATTTTTCATGTGAGAAGTATTGGAGATTGTCTAATACGACATGATAAAACAAAATAATATTTTTAAAAGTGTTCGTGTATCATATATTTCAAATAATGGATACTTTTCTAGGAGAAAAACATTAAAATTCTCTTTTTTCCAAAATTGCTTAATTAATTCTCTTACATCCTAGAAAAAAAAAAACATCACAAATAACTTCCAAATCCAAAATATATATTACGAAACTCGATCCAAACATTAGTGGGAAACAAAAGATACACAAAAAGAAGATTACATGAAAAAGTGCCGTCATCAAGACACATAAAACATACTTAACGACGTAACTGTTCATACACACAGCTTCGCTATTGACTAGTCTGCTTATATTTTCCTAATTCTCCACCATTAATGGAGCTCAATTATTTTCATCTTTGCTTCCAAATGCTATACTATACCCATATAGCTTTAGCTTTCTTAAGAAGTGGCACCAACTGCCCTTTCACATGGAGGCTCATCACCTCATTGGCGCCTCCGACCAATTCTTGGTTGATGAACACCGCCGGAAAGCTCGCGCCCCGCCCCATCGCCGCCGCGAGGGCCCTCTCCAGCTGCTGCCCGTTGGAGAGCTCCTCAAGCTCGTATACCGTCGGGTTTGCGCCGAAGCTTGATATCAGCGTTTCGATGGTGTGGGACATGCAGCAGTCGCTGTTCGGGGTGAATATCACCACCGGTTTCTCCGCCGTGAGCCGCCGTACTGCATCCATTGCTGAGGAATTGTATGGTGCAGGTGTGGTAGTGGGGTTTCTTGGGAAGGAGATGAGTGTCGGATATGGTGTTCGATGAATTGATCAAGTGAAGGAGGGAATGTATATATAGGAGGGAGGATGAAGAGGTTGCATGGGTACTATAGTGTTTGCCACCCTTTTTTTCTTGAAAGGGCAAGAGAAAAATGTTAGTGCTTGAGAGATATTTTTTAGATTCTTTACTTTTGATTTGGGATTAATATTAAATTATTAATTGGTGTTTTTGTACAAGATTAAAGTTATTTCTAATATTGGTATTTCAGGAATATTAATCCGTTGAAAATTGAAAAGTTGATAACTTATGCTTTAATGGGGAACTTAAGTCAAACAATTAACAATTTATTTGTTAGAAAAATTCTAATCAAAATCTGATTCGACCAGACCCAATTAATTAAAAAAATAAATGTGTTATATTTGTTATTCGATTTATCATTCTTTTTAAATTTTTTATTAATCATAAAGTAAATATAAACGCTCGTCCACTCATTATATTAATTTGGCCGAAGTTATTCTTAACATGTTGCCAAAGAGTTCTTTTAACACATGCTAAATCAGCAATTTCAAAGTGCAATTAACTTGTTCGTTTGTAAGGTTTTAATAATAATAATAATAATAATAATAATAATAATAATAATAATAATAATAATAATAATAATAATAATATTTTGAAAGTTATACATATATGTATTGGTGGCTCGATTGGGGCATCAACTGACGCTGGAAAGATGTTTGGTTTTATCCATTTGTCGGCCTTATTTGATTTTCCCCTCACTTTAGTTGAAGAAGACATAGATCCTCCTCGCAAATACACATAATAATATATATTGACATGATTTGAATATAATTATATAATTTTATTAAATTATTTTAGGCAATTAATATTTTACATGTAGAACAGTTACGAGACAACAACGCAAGATGATATTTGCAACATAAATTTTATTTAAAAAAAGAAAAAAAAATAGGATTATAAGTAAAGTGGAATAAAAGTACATGTTTGGAAAATTGGAATAACTTCTTTAATCGGCATGCAAAAAATTGCTTAATTATCTATATATCGAGAAATATTCTCCACTACTTACCAAGAAATAGTATTAAAAATGTGAGAAATACTATTAGGTATCCTTATCATAATGTGATTCTTCATTAGTGAAAAAGGGCACATATTTTAGGCATCAAATTAAATGTCGGTTATTTTGTCCTCACAAAAGTTGAAATTTATAAATGTAAACTGTAAAGCAAAAGGGCTTAGTTGGTCGGTTGTATAATTAAAAATTAAAGAACCCAAAACACTTTTGTATAATTTCATAATGTTAATTAATTATTCTAAGTTAAATAAACATTCTTTTCCTAGATCGCAAGGAAGCGCATGCTCTTTTATGGAATTATTATTATTATTATTATTATTATTATTATTATTATTATTATTATTATTATTATTATTATTAAAATTAATATTTGTTTTTGGCCTCTAACCGGTGGTAATGGGAGAATCTAATGGTTGATAATCGATTAATTATTCAAATTAATCTCCATTATGTGAGGAGAAGGATTAAAGAGAATCCATGAAAAGGATACATGACCAAAGATTAATCCCTATGTGTTTTAATTAAGAGTTTATTTCTTTGA
This sequence comes from Lippia alba, assembly GCA_037834125.1. Classification (NCBI taxonomy): domain Eukaryota; kingdom Viridiplantae; phylum Streptophyta; class Magnoliopsida; order Lamiales; family Verbenaceae; genus Lippia; species Lippia alba. Next base: position 25,717,615 of record JBBMKE010000001.1, on the reverse strand, counting down.
AAAGTGTTGATCAAGAGTTGAACAAAAAGTGTATTTTGACCAGTCATTCATCCTAGGCATGATCATAACCTATACAAATTGAGTAGATTCAGCTCCCACATTCACTAACCGGCACGATACGATCGCAAATCGATACAAACACAGTAAAATCGAATTTTCAACATTTTGTAACAAATATAAATTGATGTTTTAATCAAATATAAATGAAAGACAATGTCATATTTTAATGCTATTAGCAAAACGCACAATTTGGTATTTCATATAAAACAGTGAACTCCATATCTTTCAATATTAATCCTAAGTGATTTTTTTTGAATTAAATTTGTATTCAGTGCCCACATTTCTTTCTTTCTTAGTTAATGTAAACATCAAATTAAAGTTAAAGAGTAGTAGCATAATGATGTGTTATTTTTTCTGATAAAACCTCAAAACTTAGAAGTAGGGTAGGTGAAATGTAGTAATCTTTTCACTTCAAAAGGACGTCCTTCTTTACCACTAAATTAAAGCAACGGTTATAATCAAAATTTGATGTTTAGGATGCCCATTATAGAGGTATCGTGTCTAAATAAATGTCTTAATTTATTAAATTCTCTTTTTAGTTTTATAGTCAATTTTTATTGGTCAAGTCCGTACGTACCACCTAAGATGTAAAACTCTCCCTACCAATGTTAGTTGCGTTTCCAGGAACTCGAACTCGAGACCTCTAATTAAATTAATATAGTGTCGAACCACTAAGTTACACCACTTGGTGGTATCTTAATTTATTAAGCTGGTGGTGTCTTAATTAATCAACTCAATCTTAATTTATTAAGTTGATTAACTTTTTTATAAAAAAAAAAGTTGATTAATTTAAATGATTGTTGATATTTCCTTTAAAAAAATTAAAATTTCCATAATTATTTCTTCTTCGTTGATGAATTATATACTATATATCCAACAAATATAGCCCAATTGCTTTTACAAGCTTCAAATGCGATATTTGGTTTATTTAGCCATAAAAGCCCATATGTTCAGTAAGTATAACTGTATTAACAACTCTAAGAATCGAATGAAGCCCAATTTTTAGTATGGGGAGTCGGGTAATCCATGGCTATAAAAACTCAAAAAACAAAGATAAATATTATGAGAAATTTGAAAAAATAAGTTGATGCAATACAAGACAAGCTCATAGACAACGGTAAATGTCTACACATACAAACAGATATATCACGGGTCTAGTTTAAATCTCGTGTTGAGACTAGTTGGAATATTGATAAATTCTAAAAGAAAATTATGCAAATACATATTTTAGAAGAAATAAACTGACTATCCCAAAATCGAGATAGCCGCAGTAATCCTAACTAAAAAGAATGCATAATTAAATCTCTCCCGAGCATTTCACCATTCGATATGAATTGCCAATTGCTCTTCAAATCCAGCAAAACCTAGCCACCCTTCTTGCAATAATGCTCATTACATATCTTTGTAAATCTAAGCTGTTCTTTAACAAAAGCTGCTGAAAATATTCTTGATTATGTTCAAGAAATTAAATCTCGTGCCATTGCAATAGTTTTGCAAAACAATTTGTGGGGGGAGTTAGATTCTAAAGTGGGGATTGGATTGGATTGGATTGGATAAGTTCTTACCCTATAGTTTCTAAGTTTTTACACATCACTTCGCTTGAGGATCCCACAACAGAAACCTAGGAAGAATAAAGTTCTATATATGTGCAATATCCTCTCATTCAAGTGACATATATATATAGATATATGTAGAGGTTGACATTACAGAAAGTATATAACTAGTTGAGCTAAAAAAGATTGTTCCCCTAACAATATGGAGAATATTATCAACAACATATATATCTCTTAATGTGTCAAAAACACACACAATATGCGTAGATTCTTCTACATATTTACAGAGATTTTAATTTGGTGCCCCCATTTATAGCAGTAACATGCCCTTAATCAATATATGCAGCTGCATTTGCAGAATAACAACTATTAATGTAATTAAAGTCCTTTTAGGAATATATCCCAATGTAGCTGCCTCTTCGACACCTGCAAATGTCACAAACTTTTTATCATCATTTCGCAGCCTATCAGAATCACGTAATTAGACAGATCGATATCCTGCCAAAGAACTTTATATCATTGGTTGGTTTAATCTGTGGATCTCGAATTACGTTTGCTATTCTTGAAATTATCTTGCATATATAGTCCTTGATGTAGTCTGAATGAAATAATATAGTCCTTAAGGTTTCTAACAAATCATATTTTCACATAGTGGCAGAATTAGAATTTTATTCGAAAGCTGGGGTGAAGTGAAAATTTTAAAATTTTGAAATGAGAAAATTCGTATTTTTAAAAGTTTGATGCGTTTATTGCAAATATCAGGGTCTATATATCATAATTTTAAAATCAGATAATTTAATTCCTAATTTTAGAGTGCTAAATATAATTCACTCTAATTTATTTAAAAAGAGAAGACAATAGAATCGTTAGGATTGTAGGGAAAATCAATTATTTATACAATATGATAGCTAGATACTATATGTGTGTTGTCAACTTGTTTGAAGAAACTAAGGTCATTTTCGAAATGAGTTATTTACGTCATACCCCCTGTGTTAGGTGAAATGGGCAAAAAAAAACTCTGTGTTACAAATATTAACATAGAAAACTCTGTGTTTTCAAAAATGGACAAAAAAAACTCTGTGTTACAAAAATTAACACAAAAAACCATGTGTTTTCAAAAATTAACACAAAAAACCCTGTGTTATCAAAATATTTGCATTGAAAACCCTATGTTAGGGTTCGCCATGCAAATATTTTGAAAACACATGATTTTTTGTATTAATTTTTGTAACACAGGGTTTCCATGCAAATATTTTGAAAACATAGGGTTTTTTGTGTTAATTTTTGAAAACACATGATTTTTTGTGTTAATTTTTGTAACACATGGTTTTTTTTGTCCATTTTTTAAAACAACTCTGATCGGATAGCTCCAATCATGATAATCTTCATAAAACGTGAATAACTAAACGATAAGAACAACAAGTCCGATATTCTATAAATACAACCCTTGAGATATGACGATCCAGGCTTTTTGGTCTGATCTCTTGATTGAACTCTTCTAAACTCTGGCTTACTTCGGTAAAATCCTTGAGGAAGGAAGATTAATCATTAAGGGTTTGGGCTAGAACGCAACAGATTGTTTTATGAAGGAATTTTCGTGAATGCTAAACTCACTGTGTTGACTTGCTGCGCGTGGGAGTTGGATAAAATTGGGAAGCAAATTGGAGGGCATGCATGCACGTTATTGTTGGGGATAGGGATGTAAACGAATCGAGCCGAGCCAAACCCTACTCCTTTTTCCAGATTCGAGTTCGAGTTCGTTCATATTTTAACGAACCCGGACTCGAACTCAAGCCTGCCGAACCTTAAAAAAATAGGTTCGAGTTCGGTTCGTCTTGGGTTCGATTCGTGAGTTCGAACAACCCAAAATGGCGAGATCTGGATCTGTAAATTTTAGAACAAAAAAAAAAGAAAGAGATGGAGATGGAGATCTAGATTTGGCAATTTCCGACCAACAAAGAGAAAAAAAAAACTTGGGGTAGTGGCGCGCGATGGCGAAGGGGAAGTGGTGGCACTGCGAGCAAACGAGGTAGATGGCCGCAAAGGCAGAGGGACGGTGGCGCGTCAGCGGTGAGCAGTCGAAGTCCTGGATGGTGGCTTGGCAGGTGGCGGTGTGGGCGGTGGAAATGGTGTTATGCGGCGATGAAGAATTTAGGAGATGAATTTTTTTTTCTAATTTTGAAAACGGTGTTCCGCAACTGCGAGCAAACATTGAATCTTAGAGTTTCAAATGAGAGAAGAGTTCTGAGTGAATATTAAATTAATTACACGTTGTTCTTTAGTTAGTAAATTATTGTGTTTTCAATACATTATTAAATATATAATATATTATATAACTTAGGATTATATATATATATATATATATTATTAAATATTAGGGTTCGCAAGCCAAGAAGAAAGGATTCGAGTTCGATTTGTATAGGCCACGAATCGAGCCAGGGTTCGGTTCGGGTTCGATTATCTCGAATTTGAGCCCGAACCTTTATTGATTCGGTTCGTTAGGCCCGCAAACAGGTTCGTCTCGTTTACATCCCTAGTTGGGGATTAGTGGATGTTGAGTGAATTATTTGCATCAGATTTATTGTGGACCTTAGTTTTTGAGTTTGGGCTGCCACTGTCATGGAATTAATTGGAAAGCTATGGTCTTAATGAGAATTCAATCTACTGGGCGTCAGGTTTTGATTGTGATTAAGTAGCCCAAGTTGATTTGTTGAGTCCTTGATAATGAATTTCCGGAGGTGGAGTTTTTGTTGATGTTGGGGGTGCAGTAGTGGATTTAATATTGTTGGGCCACGCGTGTCTTGGATTCATTTGAAGAAGCCCATCTGTGGTGGAATTCTTGGATTTCCAATGCACAATACACAATTAGCATGACAAACCTTCCACCATTTAATAACCATGCACAATTCGCATGAGACACCTTCTGATTCTTGCTCAAAAATAAAGACCGAAATCTCTATAAATACATCCTCTTCTTCCATTAATTATACTCCTTCAAGATTCTTACTGCATTGTTCATTGTTGAAATGGCAGGTGAATCAGAATTCCGCCAGTGTAAAAACTGGGGCCAACTAAAAGCTTTGACAGATAAATGTGAGGATAAGAAGGAATACGTGGATTGGATGTGCGAGTACTGCAAAAAGAGTTGGAGCTATAATTAAACAATATTATGTTTTAGATTCATTATAATCCAATCTCTTGCTCTTGGAAAATTACAGATGGCGAGTTTAAAATCTCTTAATTAGGACAATTAGAGATATGACGAGGATATAGATATGTTTTAAAAAATTTCATATAAGAAATGTACAATACAAATATGCAATACAATACGTTATATTAAAATGAAAATTTTAAAATTATCCGCCCATTAGAACTTATATTATCTTTCTTATATTTACTGGTGTTTTACCTACCTCTACAATAGCCAATAGGCTAACCTCGTTTTAGTTTGTTTTATTAGATTTTATTTTATTTACTTTAATTATATTTTGTATTTGGGTTGAATCTTTTACGGATTTTGATTGAAATTAAAGCCCAAATTCTCAGGCACCATCACATATATCGATGAAATATATATATATAATTGATAATTAAAAGAAATAATCACTATAATTTACGATTTTCTCGTCTCCAATAGATGCGCCCATGACCAACTTCAAATAACATAAATTTATTAATCTGTTTCGAAATTCTACGTACAATGATTGTAGTAATCTTAGAGGTAAGAATATCAATATGACAACATCGACACGATGCTACATAATATAAATATGATGATACATATACTTTTATAAATTTTGTATATGAAAAGTATCGGACACAAGATGAGAAAATAATACATTTAAAGGTGTATTACATTAAAACCATAACTTATTCTTTATTTATTGTACATATTTTACACCCCAAATTATCATAAGAGATGGTTGTCGGTTGGTTATCCCATTTCACAAATGAAAAATAAACCGAATACCAACAAATATCAGCGCAGCCACCAGTTGCAGCGAGCGTCGGTCGACCTGGTGACGCAAAAGTTGATCTCGACCACCTCCTGGTGGAGCTCTGCCATGAACCACTGTGGCTTCACGTTATTCCGCCATAATGGGCACGTAACATGCCCCGAACCCAACCACACTTTGTGAAATAAATGGTTACATCTCAACTCCCTAACTTCTTCTCCTTCATCAATTCTGCACAAACACACGGCACATTCCACCAGCTGATCCACAAATTAAAGTCGGCATTTCCTTGGTGGCGAATGTCGCCACCGAGGTGGTCGACGTAGTTTGGTAAACTTATCCCGCGATAAATTTTGGAACGGAATACATTTTTTGGTACGAAATTGTTAAATCAGAGAGAGAAGAATGAAAAAAATGAATAATGTGTCATGCGTAGATAAAGATACGGTAATATGAACACAATACTATATAAACACGACATGAACTTTTTCAAATTTTCTACGTAAAGAACACACATAATATAATACGATAAAATAATATTTTTTAGCAGTATTGTACGTAAGAGGTCAGGCGCCCTATACATGGGAATTGGGATTGGGGAGTATTTTTGGCTTGGGGAATCTACATCGCAAGGAAATGAATAAATATTGGGCCTAATCTGATTTGGGCTTCAAATTTCAATGAATACCTAGTAAAATGTATTCATCCCGGAAACAAAAATCAAGTTCTTGTACTTGTCTATACATACATAGGACTACAGTATACTAAAATAATAAAGTTTTTATTTATGTTATATCACTCCTAAACTTAGAAAAAGTCCACATCAACTCAACAATTATACCCGATTATCATTTTCATTTATGATGCCCTAACCTTAGTTAATGTAAAATATTTTCGTTGAATATTCTTATGAGTCAGAATAAATATTCCAAATCAACAAAATTTGTGCTCAGGTAGTTATCTGCTATACATTGTTGATGGAGCACGACTGGAAATTTGTAGTATGAAAAGAGAAGAAGAAATGTTATCATTAATATATATAGTGGAAAGGTGTGTTGTACAAGTGCAAGAGCATGTGGCGCTCAGATACAGCATTTCTTTATAGTGGGGTTTGCTCCTAATAATAACACCGACGTTACCACGTAAACATCGACTTTCCCTATTCAAACCCCACACTGTTTCGTACTTAATTGGCACATATTCTACATTTTTTTTTTACTCCAACACGGTTAGAGGTTAAATTTTATGTGGGAATCTACGTTTATTTTCAACTTCTATTGTGCCTAATTAATAACAACATTTGACCTTGGGGTTAAAGTTCAGATGAGTTTTTGGGAAATTCTGGCCAGTAACTCAATCGCTTATTAGTGATGGGGTTTCGCCCAAATACACGTAGCTAATTGCAAGATGGATGCGAACATTAGCTGGGGTGTTCGTCGGATACGTGAACTTGTATAAGAGTTTGGGAAAAACCGTCCTATATATACTAGTCAATACTTGCACGACATTATAAGATAACATAGGAGATTTATTGAGAATAAAAGATAGAGATCAAATTAAAATACCTGATAAAAAGAATTAACTAATAGACAGAATTAAACCCTAATAGTAATCTTTCCTATATAAGCATGCAAACACTAAATGAAAAAGGCATAAGAGATGCAATAAAATTTAGACATGAAATATACAGTAAAAAAAAAAAGAGAAAGAGAGAGAATCACCTCGGAGAATACGCGTCAATTAACCATGGCAAAATTTAAATGATCTTTAGTAGTAAAAATGTGAGCTTTCTCCTAGTTTAGAAGTCTATCGAATGTGCTAAAATTTGAAATAATCTAATCTTATAAAGCAAAATGATTCTAAATTAGATAAACAACTGTGGACATTTTTTAAATTAAAAAGTTAATTTGGAAGGAAGGAATATTCTCTTCTCTCTTTTGATACATGAAAGAAATTGATCTTAAGGAATTTATAATTACTTCAAAATTTTCTCAGGTGGAAAAATAATCTTAAAACAAGTAATTAATAAAAGGAATAAATTTAATAAATACTAAATTTAATGCTCAGGTTTTTAATCTCAATTTTCAAACCTAATAGACTTAATTATTTTGTCCAAATATGATACATACTATTAATTCCCAACTAACAATTAGTCTGTATGGTTTTATAATCAATGAGGATATGAATGATTTAATTAATAGGTACATTTATGTTTTTTATATATGAAATATTTTATTAGTTTAAGTTGTGTTTTTTTTTCCTTAAAAAAATTATAAGTTCTTTAGTATTTACTTTTAGCTTATTTTCAACTTTTATTGTTCAAAATTGATTTATATGCTGAAAGACACCTTGACTCAAAAGTGTTTTCTATTAATCAACTTAATTTGAGTACTAAATAATTAAAATTTACTTTTAAAAGTGCTTAGTCGTTTGTTCGTTCCCAATCCCGGAGGTGCTGCCTGTGAACAAGCCCCGCCACATGTTGCCGTACCAACATGGAAGAATTTATTTTATTTATATAAATAGCTACTTATTTTACCGTAGCTATGTAATTTTGTCGGAGAATATAGTTATTCTGTCAGATTAAAATATACAATATAAAATTAATTAATCGAAAAAAGTTTGAACATTACAACTTTCAATTAATTATGTTTATTGATCCTAGTAAAATTTTAACTGCATATTTTTCCTTAACGAAATTCATTTACATTATTATATATAGTTAAAAGAATTGGTGATTGATACATCTAAAAGGTTAATGTATATCTATATCTATATCTATATATATAATGTCAGGTTGCTCAATTATTTTGTATAATTTATAGTTTTGATACGGCAAGTTGTATGCGAGAGTAGCGAAGAACTGGTCGCCATCTAATATTTATGCAAACATAGTTTGAATTTAGGAATATTGAAATATTCTAATCAGAATAGTCTCAGGGGACGAAATGAAAAGTCCTAATGCTCCTAAAGTTCTATAATCCATATCTATTCATATTTTAAGAAAAAAATAAATTTAGACCTTTAATAGTTTCAAGTGCAATGTCAAATATTTCAACATGTATCGTCCTTTCAATTTCTAATAATATTAAAGATTATCTGTAAAACTCAATGTAAGAAATAAAAGAGTCAACGGGAAAATTGCAACTGTGTTAAAGCGGGAAAATTACAGTTTTGGTCTCACTTAACTAACTCAATATCAGATTTGGTCTCATACGAGTTTTTGTTTATATATTGAGTCGCATAAGAAATAAATTTGAACATATTGAGTCTCAACCTAACTCTATAAATGAGAGAAACGTTAACTTCATGTTAATTTTTAATGAGAGAGACTAGATTAATCTAACGTGGAGGTTAGGTGATACTTTTCTATCCAATTTATCAATGAACATTATATTTTTTGGTCCCATTAGACTGACTCGATACCACAAAATGAACAAGTAAATGAGACCAAAAATATAATTTTACTAAAAAACCAGATTAAAAAATACCAAATAAGCTCCACGTCACATTAATCTAATCCCTCTAAGAAATAATTAATATAAAGATAACGTTTCACCCATTTTTAGAGTTAAAAGTAAACGATTGGGACTAAATTTGTTCAAATTTATTTCTTATGGGACTCAATGTGTAAACAAAAAATCATACAGGACCAAATGTGTTATTAGATTAGTCTAGTGGGACCAAAAGTGTAATTTTCCCGTGTTAAAGCTTTATAAGTACTATAAATATGTCTCGGAAAATCGAATGTTTGACCTTTAATTATAAGACAATGAGAACTTGAGAAGTAATGGATGCTTATTGCATTAATAATAAATTGCAACAAAAATCATATTTTTTTTAATTTTTTATTTATAACATAGGAGCATTCAAAAGACCTTAATGTAAGCTTTTCAGTTTTCTCTTAAAAAGGTTCTTTAAACAACATTTTCCAAATCACAATATTTTAATTGCCGTAAAAAAAAGTAAAATAAGATGTTTTTGCTAATGATGCATGAATATTTTAAAATTATTATTTTGAAACACCACTCGCATAATAATTTAAGCTATCGTATCCGTATTATATTGCGTCTATTTTCCTATAAAGACATAAACAATGCATGTCACATTTTTAACTTTGTGTGTAACCGTACATAGAATTTCCTAAACATTATTTTAATTACCGAATATTTGAGAAACATTTTATTTAATACATTTTTTCTTTATCACTACACAAGATGGTGTTCAATGTGCATGCAATTTTCCCCTACATTATATGGGGGGAATATTAACGAAATTTGATGCTTGTCAAAAATGGCAAGTATCACTCTACTTACTTTGTTGTTTTTGGAATTTCGAAGTATTTGAATTAATGTAAAAATACATAATTATGTGTAGATAAAAATTTATACTAAAATCCCCCCTCTCTCTCTCTCCCTCTCCGTAGAATCTGTAGCCCAATATTCAATGAAAATAATAAGAAAACTCCAAAGGATGAAATAAGTATTTTATTGTAGAGAAGAGTATGAAATAATGGATTAATTCAAAAAAACATGGTATTTATTTATAATGATTAATTAATCCATTAAAAAAACTTCCATTTTCCTACAAGGAACACGGTTACTATGGACTAAAGGAAGAAAACAGGCACTTCTGAGGCTGTGAGCTAGGTTTGGTGACTGGGCGGACTTCTCTTCTATACAGTAGTAGCACCTGTCTCCCTCTTATATTATTAGCTAACCTCCTCGAATCTTTTATGAAGACTAGGTTTTCCAACGGGCATAGTGTACCATTCATTCCACTAATTCCTAACATTTCGATTCCAAAATCTTTTCTGGAAAAATAAAGGACTTCTAAGAATTTTTCTTATCGACTTTCTAAAAATTAGTTATTAATAATCTTTCTTATCCGACACATGCGAGATTTTTAAATTTGAAATTAAGTCCAACGTTCTCCATTTTAACTATTTCTTCCTCTTTTTCCTGAATCCATTTATCTTCTTCAATTGTAGAGCCTCCCAATATTTTTCTTGGACTTCACCCAATTAATTAATTAAATTAGAGCAAGAGAAATACTGCCCGCAACAAAATTGTTAATAAAATTAAATGACTTAAATAAGTGGGTTGATAATCAACCCGTTCCAAAAGAGACATTAACATCATAAAGTCATGATATTAGGTTGGCTGGCCAATTATATTCCCCTCCATATTAATACAATCATATTAATTAATAAACTTGTTAATGCATCACGTAACC
>JBBMKE010000001.1:25689593-25703471 GCA_037834125.1 Lippia alba | reverse complement strand
TGCCATATCCTATTGTTACTATTTTAGATCAAGACCTTCTTGATCCTATATCTATATCTATATATAAATATACATATAACCATAAGCTATCACATCTCTCACTTAGTCACTTTGACTAACTCCTCGCCTATTTTAAAATGCATGGTTTCAGGGACGACAACTAGAGGTATCTTGAAGTAGATCAGAATTGATTCCAAGGTCAAATAACTCCGAGTATATTCATTCCTCAAAATAATTATTCCAGTATTTTACTCCAGTATTCCATCATATACTCCCTTTATATCAGTCACTTTATTCCATAGAATAGCAGTTGATCATTATGTGTCATCATCCCCATTTAATTACAATGAAGAAAATTTCTTTACCTTCCGCTGTGTGATACCTCTTGTCTTATTTAAATACCAGTTAAACCGTTCGCCGTAGTATTTCTCGGGTGAAGGATCCATCCTTTACTTGGGAAGTATTGTGGTGGGGGGGTTATAGTGCTAGGGGAGGCGCTACACTCCATCTGTCAAAAGCACATATTAACTATATGAGTATTTAACAGATTACATTGTATTTGTAATAGATTTTCTGGTTGGATTGAAAGTTTCTCATCAATCGGTGTGTCCTCTCTATTTTGAATTTCATAATATTCCTCAGCATGATCATGATTAACTTCTATTTACATTTTTTTTGATTGTTTAACTCAACTGCATCAGGAAAATTTGCAATAGGTTTTGGATCCAAATTTATCATCTCCACTTGGAGACTTTAAATTAGATTCCTTGATTTATTGATATCTGTGATGGTTTGGTCTTCCATAAAAACTACAACACAATTTCTGACAAGTTTCCTTTTAGCAGGATCATAAAACCTGTACCCAAATTCATCTTGACCATATATACCCAAGAAATATATATACATTATTCTCTCTCTTTACTGTCTAACTTGGACCTCTCGTTCTTAGGTACATGTAAAAATACTTTATAACTAAAACGTGTAAATGATCATAAAAAACATTTTTTTCCCCATATCATACCCAATTAAGGACATCAATTAGCAATGTTGTAGAAGGATATAAATTAATTATATAAGTAACAACAAGTAAAGTCTCACCCTAAAAGTTTTAGGTAGATTAACTTCTGAAAGCAAGCATCTGGCCTTTCCCACTAAGGTCCAATTTATTTCTTTTGCCAAGTCATTTAATTGAGGGGTCATAGGAGGCGATTTTTGATGCCGAATTATCTTGGTCTTTGCAAACAAAATAAATAAATAAATAAAATCAAAGAAACCACAAAACCTACCACTATTATAAAAACAAATACATTTAGTTTCTTAATTATCAGTTTCTCTTTCGATTGGTGCCTGAAAAACTTTAAAAGTATTAAACACTTTATCTTTAATACTTAGAATACAGATTCAAATATCTTTCTCGGGCAATAATGAATATATACCATCAGGGACGACTCCAGGGTTATTAATTAGTGGGGTCAATTTTTTTTTAAACGTTACTAAATAAACCTTTATATAGTTATATATTTAATTTTTTATAAAGTATATTAAAATATATAAAATACTATAAAATCTCACTAAACTATTCCAAAAATTAATTAATTTAATCTATATAAAATGATAAAATCAATTTATTAGACATTAATAATTAGTTTTTTAATATATTGAAATATATTAGTTAGTTAGCATATTATAAAATGGTGTTGACTTCATTATGAAATTAACCTTGATTTGGCATGTAAACTCATGACTACTAGTGGGCCAATAAATTTTTTAATAAATTCAAATGATTATTGTAATATTACCTACGGCTTATATAACTTATCAAATTTCTATGCAGAAACAACCATATCCAATTAGATTAAAATCTATCCATGTAAATTAAGAGATTATTAAAATAGATATATTAATTTTTTAATACACCAATTTTTATATTTACTAAAACATTGTAAGACTCCAATACTATTTTATTTAACAAGTCCCGAAAGGAATTGTTAATTAGAACAATTTATTGTAGAAAATAAATTCAATCGGATATGTAACAAAATTTTAACATGATCATATTAAATTTAATTAGATAATAAATCAAGAAAGTAAATATTTTCTAATTGTGGGGGTCAATTACAAATTTTTTGAGTATAATATGGGGTCAAAATATCATAATTATATAAACTAATCAAATATTACAAAAACTTAATTGGAGCAAAATTTTTAGTGGGGTCAAATGGCCCCACTACACTCCATGTGGAGTCGCCCTTGAATACCATGAGTTCTTAACTTCACATTGGCAAAAGAACCGAGTCGACTTTGGTCACTTTGATGGAAAGGAATAAACAAAATTGAGCGCACGCAACAAAAATTGAAAATCTTCCTACTGAAATACCCTGTAAACAATTAACCAAGTACATCCTCAAATATAAAATAACTAGCGTATACCTCGTGCAATGCACGGTATTACTATACAATGTAATTTACAATACTAAATGAAAATTTTGTAAAATAATTCTAAAATAAAATAATTAAATCATATAAAATAAATTTATAATATATATTTTTTATAAATAATAAATAAATTACTATGAAAGTCAAATTCTATTATCTTGAATATATAAATTGTATATTAAGTTAAATATTTTCTTATTGTAAATAGTAAATAAATAAAACTCATATAAATATCATATTTTAATTAAATAGGATAAAATATGTGAAAAAAAATAAACAGTTATATATTAAAATAGTATCTATATTAAAATTCTAGCATCTCATGTGGTGCTATGAACAGATGTATTAAAAATATTATTATATTTTCTATTATATAAATAATGACTTTTGTATTTGATTTTTATAGAATAATAAATATTAAATTGACTAACTATACTAAAACATTAATTTAGCTATAATTAACTAATAAATATATTAATGCTTATGAATTCGAATAATGGTAGATATATCTTATAATTATGACACAATAAAAAAGGCATGTAGTTTTGATGTAAAAAGATAAAAAGAAATTCTGAAAGAAAATCTCACACGACTATAGTTGTTGAAACTCTAACCAATTTTTTAAATATTAATTTAATAAATACATAGAAATATCAGAATATATGCAAATAATATTAACCTTACATTTAGAAATATCAAAATTAATTCCATTCAGTCAAATTTGCCAAAAATAATTATTTTCCTTAGTTACTTCTTATTTTCGTAATAAAATAATATACAAAATAAACATAACCCAATCATATTTTTTCTATCAAATTATCATTTTCAAAAAAAATCACAAAATTCCACATCACCAAAATTGTACAATAAAAAGTCAAACATTGTTATCAAATATATAATAGTATAGAGAGCATATGCCCCGTGCAATGCACGATATTAATAACAACATAACTTATAATATTATAAATCTTGTAAACTAAAATAATTTAAAATAAATAATTAAATCATATTTTTTATAAATAATAATTGAATTACCACTAAATTATTTCTTTAATATACTTTGGTTTAAGTATTAAATAGAAACATGCAAAAGTAAAGTATTTTAGAAAGAATATATAATTGTTATCCAATTCTAAATAATAATAATAATAATAATAATAATAATAATATTATTATTATTATTATTATTATTGTTATTATTATTTATAACTTTTGCTACATCACAATTTATAAATTCATGAGAATATTAAATAAATAAAATTCATGTCAATATCATATTTTAATTGGTGTATCCACAAGAATATACATATATATACACTGATGGAAAGAAATATACATTCATATCTAAGAGGATCAATATTAAATGAATAGAGTAATGAAAAAATTCTTTAAATATATGCTATCAATTAGTAGACAAAACTATTATTTTTTAATAAAATTAACATAAAGAATAAATAAAAACAACATCCACATTATAAAGGGAAAAAAGTATTCCAGAAATAGTACAAACTTAAAAGAAAATAAATATTATTTAAAAAGATATTTTAAGAATTAAAATATTTAAAATATGAAGATTCAAATAATAATAAAGCAAATATTTTGCATTCATCGTACCAAATTACTATTAAAAAGAGCCACAAAAAGATATAAAAATAAATTAAAAAAATGTGAACAAACCTATCAAATAAATAAAATAAAAGATAAAATACCATAGAGCAAGTACTAAATTTGAAAATCAAATTAAAATTTATTCAAGATCAAGTAGTTTATAGATAATATATTTATGTATTTACTAATTAGATAAATATATAGTATATAGACAATATATTTACTACACTAAACATCCATAGATAATTAATTTAAAATATTTAACCAAGCTATTCTAATATAAAATGGACTGTTAAAATTATATAAGTATCACATTTTCTTTAAATATAAAATATGATAATTCAAAAAAAAAAACTTGTACCTTAAGAGATGAAGCTAAGAACCGCGACAATCTTTTTAGCCCCAGTAAGGATTTCAAACTTCATTAATCTTGTCAAATAATCTAGTTGCAACTTAATATTCTAAATCTAATTAATTCAAAAAAAGAATTAATTAAAATCTCAAAAAGATGATTTATAAAAACAAAAATATCTCATACCTTAAGATATTGAGGCAAAAATCTCAAAACAATTATAAACTTCTTCTCATTAAAATTTTCAAACTTCAATTACTTCATTAAGAAATCGAATTGCAATCATATTCTAAAAGTTTTGTTAAAACTTTTCTTTATCAATCTCAATATATAAATCACAATTAATAATAATATTAAATATCACTTTGATTATGGGGTGAATGCCATAATTAATCATAGTTATTAATTCAGATTTTCTTATAGTAATTTCCTGGATTAGGGACGGAATGCATAAAATATTTAATTATTAAATTAATAATATTTATTTGCATTGATAAAAATATATATTATTTTGGAAGAAATCCACACATGAAGTTCTTATCTTAAATCTCGGGGTTGAACTCATGTAGCTTTTAATAACTTTTATTTACACTAATAAAAATATGTATAAATTAAAAAAAATTACACATAAAAAATATCTTATGGATCTTGTCAAATATAATTATTTTTCTTAATTACAACTTATTTTTATAATAAAAGAATATAAAAAATAAAGATAAGTCAAAAATTTCATTTAATTGAAAATCTAAAAGAAAATCAATAAATTTCATTCGGTCAAACTTGCCAAAATTAATTATTTTCCTTAGTTATTACTTTATAATAAAATATTATCGAAAATAAAGATAAACCAACAATATTTTTCAATCTAATTAAAAACTTCAAAAAAGTCACAAAATTACACGTCATCAAAACATGAATAGTTGAAAAGTCAAATATCATTATCAAATATATAATAGTATAGATAGATAGATTAGACCAAACAACACAATCGAGAATATAATATTTCCATCTATAACAACTATGAGTTGTAATTGTGAAATCTCATGAGTGTAAATGTAAAAAAATAACTATATTTTAAGCATCTTTAGATAAATTTCACTTCCAAATATACATCCACGCTCCAATCATCCTTCCATTTCACCAATTATCTAGCTATAAATATAAATTGGATTCTCGCAATACTTATAGGATAAAAAATGCATTAAATTATCTATAAACATCCGCCAAATTTCCTCCTAAAACAATTACCGACTTGAGTTTCAATGCATAAAACCCTAACTTGGTGTTTTAACCTTCGTTCTCCTCTGTATGTTTATGATTGTATTAGGAAGATAAGATATATTCCTTTCTTAGTAGGTTTCGGTACCTAATATTGCAATACTTTTTATTAAAGATTTCAAAATTTGCAATACTTTTTTATCATTTGTCTTTCACAAATTTAATTAGAATGAAATTGAAAAAGAAAAATTAATTCGTCAATCTAATAGATAGGTACTGATATCACAAATAAAAAAGAAATTATAATATAAAATCCTCTTTATTACACAACAACAATCAAGGGCAAAACCCTCTTTATTACACGAGAGGACAAGGAAGGAGGATAAAACCAACCCTTCTAGCTAGTTATTACAAGACGACAATGGAAGGAGGATAAAACCAACCCTCTTGATTACAGAACGACACTGAAGGTGGATAAATCGATAGACCCGACCCTCTTTATTTATATTACACAACATGAACACACGACAATCAAGGAGGATAAAATCCTCTTTATTTTAACTGCTTCTGAGAACGGTACTTGACGATCATGTTAAGCGCACGGCTTGAGTTCCTCCTGGACTGCGTCACAAGTGACGATCTCCTCGCAACACTTGACAACCTTTGGCTTGCAAATGACTTTTGGTTTGCATGTTTTGTAGCAGACTTCATAGCAATCTTCTTCAACTTCCTTGCATTTGCATGGAGGCCACTTAGGTTTGCAGGGCAGCTCCTGAATATATATGACGGCAAATATTAAGTCGGAGCTTTTTGGTATCGGAAGGGCCGTAAAGTAAAAGCTAAAATTTCGAAAACTAAGATAAAAACAAATGTTAGTTGAGAAGTTTATTTTTACTCTAACCAAACTCGCACTATTTTACGAAAATAACATAGAATGTTAGAAGCTGAAGATAAAAGTTATAAAATTTGTTCGGGATGCTTCCGCCTTTGAGCTTCTTTCTACTTAAAATTAAGAAAATGTGAATGTGCAAGCACTTTCGAAATACAGAAAAAGAAAGGCAAAAAAACACAAGCTTACCTTTTTGGAAGGGTCGAGGTTAGGAGTTGGCATCTTTCTTGGAGGACATTCTGAAAGAGGGACGATAGGTAAGTTCTGGAGGGTACAGAATACAATCTCATTACAATCAGGATCCTTGGTGGATAACAGATTCACAATCACTCCATCTTCTTTTATGTCAGTTGCAACATATTCGATAGCCTTCTCCTCCAATCGAGTCATAATGTCGTACATGTTGGTGCACTGGAATCCGATGCCGAATTGTGTACCTATTGGGCTTGGACATCCACAATCTTCCTGAATCAAATGGATCCCGATCCCATGTCCGAACAACCTGATTAATACCTCATATCAATTAATTATGACGATGAAACACATAAATAATGACAAACATATATACTTGCATCAAAACTTATATGTCAACTATATAATATATATATACCAAGCCCGTTTGTATTTCTTGTCATCCCAGTTTTCATCGTTAGGAACTTCGATGATGACAAATCCCAACACCTCTTTATAGAACACGAGGGAGGCTTCGAGGGATTTGCAGAGATATCCGATATGGTTCATTGCAAGCAAATGATATTCGCTTGGTATGTTTTCAAGATCAAAAACTTCATTTGCTTTGTCGTTGTCATCACAGCATAGGCAGTTGTCACATGGTTTGCAGGTCTCCTATATCAACAAAACCAATTCCAATTATTAGAGAATAATTGTTAACTATAATAATTCAAATAAAAAATAAGTAGAGAAATAATAGTAAATGGATCTGGACTTACTTTTGCACAAGTGATGAATTCAAGATTGGGAGTAGGCATACTTTTGGGGGGCAATTTCGAAAGTGGGACAATAGGCAAGTTTTGGGAGTCAGCAATTTCAATCATATGGCCATCAAGATCATAGAAATTAATCCTATGGACAACAATTTTGCCATCAATTTTGGTCTGAAACCTTTTGTATTTGACATTGCTGGTCTGTAGCACGCGCAGCATGCTGTACAAATTGGAGCACTGAAAGGAGATGTGGTTGTAGGCTGGATTAATTTCACATTCTGTATCGCCACTTTCATCATCTCCTCCTTTCTTGCCATGCAAGTGAATGGCTACGCCATGGCCGAACATCCAGATGCCATCGCAGTCGTGGGGCCTCTTGATGACCACGAATCCCATCACTTTTTCATAGAAACGGGCAGACTCTTCGGGGTTCTTGACGATGAAGGAGATATAGTTCAGCGCGAATAGTGGCAGTGTCGTTGCTGGTTCAGTCACCTTCACGTCCACGGTTTGGCTTCTTGGTACCACTGGGGGATCTGGAAGAGAATCAGAACCAGCCATTTCATTTTTTAGCTGGTTATCATCCATTTCTCTTGTGTGTTTTTAGTGTTGAATTTTGTAGCTGATGATGGTATACCATGCATCTTGAAGGTATGTATATATAGGCATCCAGAGTACCGGGGGTTTGAAAGACTTTATGAGCTCAAATGTGAACCCTAACATATTTTTCACTACGTACCAAAATCATATGTTTCACATGCATGCACGTAAATAAAAATAATTCATTTTTAATTACAACTTCAAGAGAAATTACTAACTTCAATTCCATTCTCTGATAATTTCGGGCACCATCACCTCATTCTACAATTTTTGCCTGGCTTTGTTTCTTTGTTATGCAATTATTGCTTTATTAAATCTTTATTAAGTAATTCTTTAAAAAAAATAGTTTTAAAAAACCCGACCAAAAAAAAAAATAATAATAATAATTCTTTGTTTATAATAGCTTGAAGTTTAGGTTACTATCTAATTCAGTATTAGAGCGCAGTCCAATATTTATTAAGAAACATATGTTTCACAGGTTATTGTGTCCCAATATTCTTTTTCACCAAAGTGCATTTATGAAGAAACAAGACCTAACATAAAAAACTTGGTGTTATATAGTGGGAGTAAAAAAATGAAAAGGAAAAAGGAAGAGGAAAGAATCTAATGCTGTTATATATATGTTAAAGCAGGCGGTCTGTGCCTAGAATACCTACAAATTCTTTTGTTATCATAATTAAAATTTTGTTTTGTGAGAAAAGGCAATGAACATAGTAAATCATTCACTGTCAAAACATTATGCAACTTGGACAACAAAATAATTAATTACGATTTTTTTAAGTGAAATCCCTCAAAGGGGAATATTATTGCATATCAAAAGAAATAATAAAAAAAGAAGCAATAACGCAGGCCGAATCCCCAATTCCAACAGAGTTGTGAGCTATTATATTAGTATCACGCCTAGTAAAAGAAAAAGACTCCTTGAATATCGTTCCTTCCAAGTTGATTTCAATCTGATCCGGGTGCAGTTCACAAACGTTTTTTCTTCGGATTGAAAAGAACAGATACCTTGGCCTATAACAGATAATTCGGCCAAAAATTTTTTCAAAAAATCATAGAAAAAGATAAAAATGAATCTAAAGAAATTAACTAAACTTCCATACGGAAAACTGGAAAAAAAAAAGAAAAGAAAAGAAAAAACTAGAGATGCAAATCGTCTTTGTACCAAAAAAAATCCCTCTAGATTTGGGAGGATGTCAGTAGATTTGAAAGAGTTGCAACGAAACTTGCGGTAGATCCTGTAAAGTCTCGTATGGAGCCAAAAATTCTTTGTATTCATTGATATATTCGGATACAAGATACAACCACAATATATACGGGAAGCTAGAGCTACAAAATACAAGAGAGGGAAAATTAAATACAAGGAAAGAAGAATATTACAAGAGAGATTTAAGTAAATCAAAATCTTTCCTTAGTTATGTAATCTTATCCCTTAACACCCCCCGCCCCCGGAAGCTGAAGAGGGGGTAATGCCAGTCGAAGCTTAGCTCGGTGGAACTCGTGAAGACGTTGACCAAGTGGTTTTGTAAGAATGTCCGCCAATTGATCATCCGTATAGAGGAAACAAATTTGAAGTGTGCCTCCGGCCACTTGCTCACGAACAAAGTGGTAATCTAGCTCAATGTGTTTGGTAAGTGCATGGAAGACTGGGTTGGAACTTAAATATATTGCACTGATGTTATCACACCATAACACCGACGGATCGAAAACCGGAAAACCAAGTTCCATGAGAAGCGCCTGGATCCACAAAACCTTAACAGCAGCATTAGCCAATGCCTTATACTAACTTTCAGTCGAAGAACGTGCAATATCCGGTTATTTCTTCGATCGCCATGATACTAGATTGGTACCAAGATGTACAGCATAACCTCCAGTTGACCGGCGATCATCAGGGCATCCGCCCCAATCACTGTCCGAGAACAACTATAGTGTATGATCGTTGGTACGAGCAATGAGTAGGCCAAGGTTCGGCGTCCCTTTGAGATACCACATGAGGCGTTTTGTAGCTTTCCAATGTTCACCAGTAGGGTTGTGCATGAATTGAGAGGGTCTGTTAACTGAGAATGCAATGTCCGGTCGAGTGAGAGTAACATATTGCAATGCCCCTAGCAATCGGCGATACTGTTAGGGGTGCTCAAGGGGTTGTCCCAAGGATTTAGACAAAGTGGGGCTTGTTACCATCGGGGTGGTACATGGCTTGGAATCAGCCAGACCAAACTGAGGCAAAAGATCAGTCACATATTTTTTCTGGGATAGGAGCATTCTGGTAGATGTATGAATCGTCTCAATTCCTAAGAAGTATGAAAGAGAGCCAAGATCACGAACCGGAAAGACCGCCTTGAGTGCAGGTTTTATTCCAACTTCAATTTACTGGAGCCTGTTACAATGATGTCATCAACATAAACCAGTATATAAAGAACCATTGTACCTTACCGAAGAATGAAGAGGGAGTGATCAGGCTTAGAAGAGATAAATCCGAGTTGTAAGAAGAAGGCTGAGAGACGCTGGAACCAAACCCGGGGAACTTTTTTGAGATCATAGAAGGATTTCTGAAGTTTGCACACATGATCGGGATAATCCGGGTGAATGAACCCCTGTGGTTGTTCCATAAAGATATCAATATCTAGAAATCCATGGAGGAAGACATTGGAAATATCCAGTTGTCGAGTAGGCCAAGAGTGAGAGACGGCTACGGAGAGGACCGTCCATATGGTTGTCATTTTAACCACCAAACTAAATGTTTCATGATAGTCAATACTAGATTCTTGAGAAAATCCCTTTGCCACTAGACGGGCTTTGTATCGATCAATGTTCCATCCAAATATCTTTTGATGCGAAATAACCACTTGCACCCAACAATATTTTTAGTACCAGGACGAGGTAGCAGTTACCAAGTTTTATTAGAAATAAGAGCATCATACTCAGCTTGCATAACCTGCCGCCATTGAAGGAGAGGAAAGGCCTGTTTGAATGTGTTAAGTTCATGGAGGAGGTAGTTTGTTCTCGCGGAAGCAGCATGAGCTTCACGGCGAGAGAGGGTAGAGCGACGTAGTTCCATGGGGTGAGTACGAGTGGCTGTAGTTTGTTGTTGTTTCGTGGTGAGGTTGGGGTATTGAGATAGATCAACAACAAGGTTGAAATTTTCTAGTTATTGTGGCTCTGTGTGTCTGGTACTGTTGGAACCGCTGGAGGTTGTGTTATTTGCAGTAGAAACTGGATAAGCACTGGTACCTGGAGGAGAGGATGTAGAGGGGGAAGTAGTCATACGTGACGATGTGCTCGGCCGAGTGAGATCAGGGAGAGTGGTGTGCGTTTACAACTATGGTAATGAAGGGAGTGTGGAGGTCGTCGATGTCGGAGCATCTTTGAAGGAAAACCTGCGTTCAAAGAATTTAACATAAAGAGCAAGAAAGATACGACTAGACTCTGGTTCTAGACACCTAGCAGCTGAGTGAGTTGGACTCTGCCCCAAATACACACAAGGTTTTGTTCTAAAATCAAACTTTTGTTGGTTGTACGGGCGCAGTAAAGGGAAGACAACACACCCAAAGGGCTTAAACTATGTGTACGAAGGAGACGAGCCCAAGAGCTTTTGGTGAGAGGAAACATTCTGAAGGACATGTGAAGGAAGTGAATTGATGAGGGAGACTCCCGTTTCAAAGGCAAAACTCCAATATTTTAGTGGCATTTTGGCATGAGCAAGAAGCATGAGGCCAGTATCAACAACATGTCTTATTTTGCGTTCGGCAACACCATTTTGTTCATGGGTGTAAGGGCAGGCTATGCGATGGACAATTCCCTTGGATTGAAAATATTTGTTTAGTTTCTGGTATTTCTCTCCCCAATATGAGTGAGAAGCTTTTATTTTTCCCTAGAACTGACGATTTATCAATTGCTCAAAATTTAGGAATATAGAATACACTTCACTTTTATTTTTCAGAAAATAAGTCCAAGTGTAACGGGTAAAGTCATCAATGAAGAGCAACATATAACGAAAACCATTACTGGAAGCAATAGGGGTTGGTTCCCAAACATCTGAATAAATGATATCAAAAGGAGCAATGCTCTTGTGTTCAACAGAAGCTAAAGGAATTCGACTCATTTTACCAAGTACACAAGAGGAACATGGTTCTAAAATGCTGCTAAAGGACTCAAGTCTGGAATTTCGAACAACAAATTTCAAAACTCTGGAATTTGGGTGACCCAACCGGGCATGCCAATCATTCATGCTAGGTACTTCAACAGCCAAGGCTTGTATCTTCGGTGGAGACACCATATACACTCCCTGCTCACTAGGGCCCCGGAGCAACACCGTCTTAGTTACCTGGTTCTTAATGAGAAAATGAGTAGGCCAAAATTCAAAGAACACACCATTATCAGAGGTAAATTTTTGAACAGATAATAAACTCTTGATAAGAGACGGTACCCACAGTGTGTTATTTAAATAGAGGACTCCTTTAGATGAAGAAATACCAACTTTACATGTATGTGTAATAGGCAGTCCTTGACCATCACCAACATGAAGTTGATTAGTGCCACGATAAGGTGTCGGATTGCTCAGGGAATTAAGATCAGGCGTGCAATGAAAATTGGCAGCTATATCAGGGTACCACTACTGGAACTGGTTCTGGTACGGCCCCTAGTACGAGGGGTGGTATGACTGCTGGAACTGGTGTACCGGTACAAAATCAGGGGCAGGTCCCTGGCCAAAGTATGTATGATTGGCCTGAGTAGGGAACGAGGGCTGGAACCCAAGTGCCGATGGTTGGTACTGACTGCGATAAGTGGAAGCCGAGTGATTCCTCCAACTACAGATCTGACACGGACCGCAAGGTCTGGAACGTCCACCAGGATAACGATGACTGGGACCAGGACTGGGACGTCGATTGGTTCCAGGAATGAAGGTGGCAGGGTTTGAGGGCCACGAGTAGATTGTGGCATGGACGTCGGCACATGAGAGGCATTAGTGATGGGAACAGCCAGAGACCCTTGAAGGAGAATTTCATATGCCACCAGTTGACCGTGCAATTCGTGAAACGAGACTGGTTCAGATCTCAGGTTTAACCAATGTTCTGGTAGATGATTGCATTGAATTCAGCCGCAGAGATGGGCCGTCCGGCTACAGACAATTCATCAGATAAGGCTTTGGCTCGCTGAAGAAACTGTGACACCGTTATATCATTACGTTTGAGTTCTTGAAGTTCAATGTGCAATTGAAGTTGGCGATTTTGGGAGACCGAACTGAAGGCATTGGCAAGAGCCTTCCAGACTTCATGGGATGAGGAGAGCCCAATAACATAGGGAAAAACTTCTTCAGATATGGAAGAAAGTAAACAGGAATGAAGCATCTGGTCCTTTTTGTACCAGTCCGCATATGCCGGATTGGCAATCTGAGTCGTTGGATTCATCGGATCCGGAATAGTTGTGGGTGGTGATTCACGGGTACCATCAACAAAGCCATTCAGGCTTTGATAATTAAGAAGTGGAAGGAATTGCGTCTTCCAGGCTAGATAATTTTTGTTGTTTAATTTGATGCTAAAGCTATGGGCAGCAGAAAAGGGTGGTGTTTGGGGTGGAGGCGGGGACAAGGATTGTGGTAGACATGGCGATGGTGGTGGGAAAAGCAGAAAGGAGAAGAAAAAAAATTAATATGGCTCTGTTACCATGTAAAGTCTCGTATGGAGCCAAGAATTCTTGGTATTCATTGATGTATTTGGATACAAGATACAACTACAATATATACGGGAAGCTAGAGCTACAAAATACAAGAGAGAGAAAGCTAAATACAAGGAAAGAAGAATATTACAAGAGAGATTTAAGTAAATCAAAAT
>JBBMKE010000001.1:25663109-25684201 GCA_037834125.1 Lippia alba | reverse complement strand
CATGATTAACTAGGTAATTACAATTATAAATAAATAAGACTCCACCATTCCCACTAAATTCAGAAACTAGGTAATTATAAAATAGAATTATAAATAAATAAGACTCCACTATTCCCACTAAACTCAAACTTCGTAATTAAGAAATATAATTATGAATAAATGAGACCTCTTAATTTCCATTAAACTTAAACTTATTAATTAAAAAATAGAATTATAAATAAATAAAGACCTCTTAATTCCCACTAAACCCAAACGTGCAGGTCTCTACTAAATAAACGGTTACTTCACTTCCTTCTTCATTTCGACATAAGAAGAAGAGGAATTGCATATAGCTCAATCAGTAATCTTCTCTCACAACCGTACAAAAATTTCTGGAGGCATTGGATGAAATCATTGCAGTGGCAGAGCCGACGCAATTCCATTAACAACATCGGTGAGTTATTATGTGGTTTGATTTCTCAGTCAATTATTTGTTCTGACAAATAAAATTAGCAACACTTTTTCGTTCTCATAATTTCATACATAGAGATTAGAAGATCAGATTATTAGCAAGCTGCAGATAATCTTCTCGCACTTCTTGATTCTTCCTTCTATACGCTCCAAACTGGAATACTTTGTTCTTTTCTCAAGATATTTTCAGAATCAGCCAAGGCCTTAATTTTTGCCAAGTCTTTCAAAACTACCCTTGATGTTAATATTACTCATGAGTTAATATTATTGTAGAAGAAGGGTGAATGGTCCAATTACACGATCATCCAAGACTAATTGGAAAGCTATATATATATATATGTGTGTGTGTATGTGTTTTTCATATGTTAGATATTTTTTACTTCATATGTTCATGCTTGTATTGTCTGACTGTCGCATTCAAGCAAGACTAGGTGAGTAAGTTAATAAATAGAGAGGAAAATTATGTTTTTTTAAGAGAAATAGAAGGAGTTCTTCAAAATTTATTATTTGTTTGAATGCTATTTTCAGATGGTATTACGCAAGCAACAACGCAAGTTCACAACACTTGACAAGTTGGCAGAACTTCAAAGGACTACTTCTCTGAATAGGCATACAAGAAACTACGGCCCATTGATGGATGCATTTCGTGTAAGTTATATTTATCTTATTTCTTTAGATAGGACTACTTCTATCAACTTATTATTCTTCTAATAATAATTCTTATTCTTAGGATCCGACTATGAGTCATTCTGTACCTCCACCCATATCGACTACAAATGTTCAAAATGAATCGAGACGTGTAGTAGAAGATGCCGAATTAGGGAGAAGACCTTTGGCAAATAGTGCAGCACTTGATGATACATTAGTTAATAATAGTAGTGTAAGTGTTATCTACTTTTGATTATTATTTTTTCTCTAATTTCATGAGTTCAATTATAATTTACAATTATTTATACTTGTCTCATATCCATTTTTTCATTAATGAAGTTCTAATTAATCTTTAATATCGTAGGCTGCTGCGGCGAGGAGTGAAACAAGAAATACAAGTATCACACCAGTGACTCAAAATGTGTCTAGCTTGTCTGATACAAACACCCTACATGAGTCACAATCATCTCCAACACATCCAATCACAAACAATGCAAACTTGAGAGATGAACCTGGTGACACTATATCAGCATCTGGTGGTCTTTTTAATTCTTTCCTTTTCTTTACAGTTTTTTTTAATATTTATTTGGTTTTTATTCAGTTCTATTATTAAAATATATCATGTATACTTGGCCATCATTAGGATCTGCTAATTTGAGAAATGTTCGTGGTCCAAACAGAGGTCTAAATCTGGACAAGATAGTGCAACAGGTTGTTTGATATTATTTCACAAATTTATATCATTAAAATGACATTCTAACTTAATATATTTGTAATGTAGAGTGGAAAGATGAAGATTGAGTTCAATCCTGGAGAGAGGATTCCGTCAAAACATGTGAATGAATTCGCAGAGGCGATTGGTATTGTAATTAGGACAAGTGCAGAACTTGAGGGGGTATCTAGGTGGAAAGATATTCCAGAAACTAACAAGGAAGTTTGTCGTCGTCATTTATTGGTAATGTCAACTTGTGTTAAATAATAATTTATGTTTTATAATTTTCCTTAATTTTACTATGGTATTTTTACCAATTTGATG
Source organism: Lippia alba (assembly GCA_037834125.1). NCBI lineage: Eukaryota > Viridiplantae > Streptophyta > Magnoliopsida > Lamiales > Verbenaceae > Lippia > Lippia alba. The sequence continues at coordinate 25,682,067 of JBBMKE010000001.1, read as the reverse complement.
CCTTTGAATTTTATAGCAATGGTTTGAGTTTGAAGATTGGCATAGTGTACGTGTTCAAGACATAATTTATAAGGAATTTCAGAGTAGTTATAGGCATTGGAGGAACCGATTGCATATTGAATATACACGGTTCGTTGAAAAAGGGCTTGATCCACGACAACAAAGTCCACGACCGGAGGTGCAGCTTTCTAAATGGCTATCTATATGCGATTGGGTTGAAAGTGATAAATTTAAGGTAACACATCATACGCTTTCAACGATATTCTCATAAATTTTTATCAAATATAATGCTTGCATAATGAGTTTTTATGGTTATACAGAATCGATCGAAAACAAATTCAACAAATCGTAAGGCACTACCCTTCACTCATACTTCAGGAAAAGTTCGATACCTCACTCGTTATAGGAGAATGGTACACTCTGCTATTTTGATTTATAAAGCTGTAATTTTATAACTTAATTATTCTTGATTTCAAATAAACTTGGGCTATCACATTAAATACTTGTTGTAGGCTAATCCTAGTAAGACCCGGTTGTGGAAGAACTTGCATATTGCAAAGGACGGACAATTTGTGAACCCTGAAGCTGAATCAAAATTTGTAAGTAGATGTTCACATTCTAATAATTTCATCAAGCATATCTTCTAATTTATGATGCATGAATTTTGTGTTGGTAATTGATTTTATGACATTTTGTGTGTGGTAATTGATTTTTTGTTTGTGTGTGAATAAGAGTGGAATGTGATGGTTTTAATGGTAAAAAAAATCTAGATCTGTGTGAGTTTTTATGATATTAAGGTTTGAGAATGATATATGTGTAAATTAGTAGTGAATTATGGTACTGTCATGATGCGTGCAATGATTTAGCTGCTCAAATTCCAAACCCATATGACATTTGTTTTCAAAACTGTTTTAACTAGGTATTATTCAACATTCAGGTTACTCTTGGTAAAATTTCGTATTGATCTGAATCCGTTTGGCTCCCAAAAAAATCCCGAAAAACACACAGTCCCCTGTTTTCTGATCTTGAACAGCAGCCTGAGCAGAATAAGTAAACATTCGAATTTTCAAAAACTGTTTTACAGGGGAGTTTTTATATGTGTCTGGAATATACCTACAAAATTTCAGAATATTTCGTCTTCGTTTGATATGGTAACAAAATTTTTCTTTCGAACATGTCACTGCACAAATGTTGCTGTTTTGTCCTAATTTTACACTGAAATCTATGGTTATACACAAACATCCATGATTCGAGGCTTCTACCATTTGAAAGTTCAGTGTGTCTAGTTTACTAGGAATTTTACGGATAATTAAAATAGCATCTACGCATTTGAAAGTTGGTGGGACCGTTTAGTATGAAAATGATCATGAGATACATTATTTGGCATTTTATTTTGATAATCTATGCTTAACATCCAATACCAAAGGGGGGTATTGCAATCATACAACATAAGCACAAAGCCACAAACTATTCTCTACATGAACACCACGCGACTTATCTCCACGTGGACAGACAACTAGATTGGGCTCTTTGTAATTTATATTGGGCTTAAATGGTTGGGCCCATATTGCTTTTAGGAAAGGACAAGCCCATAGTTTTGCTCAATTCTCAAATTCAAAAGAGCATAGGAGTTGGACCGTCGTTCAAACTTCAAACCATTCATTTGAAGGATCCTTTGCTTTAGTTCTAGTTTCCAGTTTCCGCAATTCATCGAGAAGACATGGTTCCCATGTTCACCGTCGTTCAAACTTGAAACCATTCATTTGAATATCTTTTCTCTAAGGATACTTTGCTTTAGTTCTAGTTTCCAGTTTTCGCAATTCATGGAGAAAAGACAAGAGATGGTTCCCATGCTCACCACCAGTAGACGCCATGGATGGCAGCGACCTCTTCACCCTTTGCAGGTATCAGTTCAATTTCACTCTTTTTGCTCTTTGGATTCAGTACATACAAGTTTGTTGAACATGACTACGGTGTTAAAGTACCATTAGCATTTACTCTTTATGCATATTTTTTCGCAGCTCGTGGGAATGTCAATGTTCTGCTTCTTAGTTGCAGCGTTTTACTGCTTTCTTATCCATTTCCTCGGCCACCGAATTGCAGAGATCGTAGTTAACACTGTCTTCTCTTTCACGGTAAATCAAAGAAAGACACATTCCTTTTCCTTCAACGTGATTGTTTTATACTAATTACTTGGATTGTGTAGGCACTTTCTGTTGCTCTTCTGTTCATTAGATGTGCGGCTACTGATCCCGGTGATAAGACCAGATTTAGATTTAGAAAAAAGCAGGGAAAGGGGGATACTATTGAGCTATCAAAGCTTAATTATGGATACATCTTCATGCGAATTGTTTCAAGATTCTTCAAAAGGACTTTCATTAGAAGGAAGTATCTAGACCCTTGGAATACGAGAGCTCAAATGGAGCTGTTTATCCCGTTTCCCCTTGTTCTTGAGGATGATTCACTTTCGCCTAATCCAAAAGACAATGACGTCTCAGTTTGCTCCCTGTGTGATTTCGAGGTTAGATAAGAGTACAGCACTGGAATTTGCTTTAAGTTTCTTTCATTTACCTACTGAAAGCTTTTCAATCCTTATAATGTTTCAGGTTAACAAGTACAGCAAACACTGTCGGACTTGCAACCGTTGTGTTGAGGGATTTGATCACCACTGCCGGGTGAGGGACATGTTTTAAATTACGGAAATTTCCATCCTTAAGTCTCTATTTACCTACTACTAATTATTGAGGGTTTCCATCTTTTTTACGTACTTGAAACATTGGTTCAGTGGTTGAACAACTGCGTTGGGAAAAAGAACTACACAACATTCATTCTCTTGATGATTTTTGTCATGATAATGGTTAGTCTATTTCTCATGTCTCCACCATCAATATGATTATCCGTATGCCCCATTATCACTTGCTCACCAGTAAATGCTTTATTATTTCAGCTTGTTGTGGAAGGAGGAACTGCTATAGCTGTATTTGTTAGATGCTTTGCTGATAGAAAGGGAATCGAACAGGAGTTAATCCGAAGACACTATGTAAAATTCCCTAGAGGGCTTCTGGCTGCCTTATCTGTAATATTCTTATTCTGGTCTTTTTAAGTTTTAGTGAAGAAGTAGATATATGTATCCTAACTATCTTAGGTTTCTCTACGCACAGGTTATGTTGCTGATATTGACGACCTATAGCACGGCCGCATTGGGACAGTTTTTTTTCTTTCATGTACTTCTCATTAAAAAGGTATAGCAGTAATCGGTATCCAAATCCCTGAACTTGTAATGTTTCATATTATTTCAGTTAAGGTTAGATTTCAACCTTCCTTTGGTGCATGTCGTTAACTGCTTGTATAAAGCATGTTGTATTCCAGTGTATGTTATCTTGTTTTAGCTTATAGGTTCATTTTCCATGCTTCATAAGCTTACTTATTGTTCTACTTGCAAATCAGAAGTAATATATAGCAGTAATCGGTATCCAAATCAGAAGTAATATATAGCAGTATTCAGAAGTAATATATAGCAGTAATCTGTGTGGTTTCTGTGGATTTCTCATTAAAAACGTATTGATTGAGATGATATGAGTTTCAGAACCCACAAAAGTCGACCCCTCTCATTTCAAAAGGGTTTTGTAAGAAGATGTCATCAGCCAAATCTGCAGCAGAGTCCGCCGAATCCGCAGCAGAGTCCGCCGAATCCGCAGCACCACTGAAGATGTTTGAGTTGATCAGTGGCGATGGCAAGAAATTTCGGGTAAAAGAATCGGTTTTGGCGGAATGGCAAACTGTTGAGGGGCTGCTGGAGGAAAAAGTTTGTGGGACCATCCCTCTCCCCAATGTCGATTCCACCATTTTGGAGATGATAATCAAATATAGCAAGAAACATGCCGCCGCCGCAGCGATGGCCTGCGATAAGACCATGTCCAAGAAGCTCGTTGATGACGATTTGAGATCGTTCGATGCTAGATTCATTAAGGTGAATCAGGACACCCTATATGCTCTAATCATGGTATGATCCACTGCCTTTAAATTTTACTGTTTTTCCCAGGTTTAATCATTTTTTTAATTTAATGGATTGGAGTAGTATAAACTCTAATAACTCATATGTTTACATGCGTTGAATTTAGCTTTTCTTTTGATCCTAACATTCCTTTTAATATATGTCTTTTGATCCTGTTACAATATCAGTTTTCTCTTCTCAACAGATCCTAACAATATTCCTGTTACAATATCAGTTTTCTCTTCTCAACAGATCCTAACAATATTCCTTTTATTGTCTTACATTTTTATTCATCTTTTTCCCTGCACATATATCTTGGCACTTCTTTGTAAAGAGTCTTAACTTTTGAGTGTTTGTTATATCCTTTCAGGCGGCAAACTACCTAAACATTAAAAGCTTGCAAGATCTCACATGGCAAGTAATCGTGGACAAGATTAAGGGGAAGAATCCGAAGGAAATCCGCAAAAACTTCAATATCAAGAATGATTTCACTGCTGAACAGTATGACGAGCTTCGGAGGAAGAATGCATGGGCATTTGACTAAAGCTACCATTTTTCATTTGTTATGTTCTTTACAAACTCTCAAAATTTACACACTACAGCAGCAGTTATAGGTTAGACATACGTGAGTCTTTGTTATCTCTTGGTAGTTTCTATTTGTTATGTACAATGGGTATTTTTCTTTTCTTTCTGTCTGTTCTTAACTTCTTGGGGCAGCCACTTTGGCAATTTTACACGGATAATACACAAGATTCTTGCCTTTTATTTGGAATCTCCAAAACGAATCCTTTTGTTATAATTTGATCTGGTAGGTGGGAGGGCTAGGGTATGGGCTGGTGGGGGAAGTGATGTAGCAAACTAGTTTTATGGGTCCTGGTTAAAATATTAGCAGATCAAAACCATGAATTCTGCCAAAAACTGGCCATCCTAATCAAACATTTTGAGTTTTGCAGTAGTGGATATTGAATGTGTTTTATTACAACATGTGCATTGTCTTCTAACTTTGATACTTATTGAGTGGCCAATAATGCATCCTCTCTCTGTTCACGTACGGCACCGATGCCACGAAATAACTAAACAAAACACAGTTCATACTCTGTAGCAAGAGTTAAAATTATTCACCCTCGAATGCTGTTGAAGCAAACAACTTATCTTTAACTTTTACTAAAATCTTCACGGTCTTGAAATGCCAGCCGTATGTCAGAGCAGTGTCTCATGTTCTTGTCGTGGGCTATCTGTAGTATTCGAGTCGTCTTTAGCCCTCGATAAATAAACACAGTCCATGTACTGCAAGACTTCGATTTTAGCTGCAATTTTATTGATTTAGTCATGGGAATCCATGTGTAGGTGCAAAAAGCTGTTTTTGGGTCTTCTTTTTGAGATATTTGCTGGTAATTGGAGATTGATATCATCAAAGGAGAATTGTACTCAAATAGATTAGTACAATAAGCCATCTCATGTGACTGAAAATCTAGGACCATATTATCGATAAAGCCAACATACAAACACCTAGGAAACAGACATTAGTACTGCATAATCAAATGTTTACCCAAGGGAAGTTCTTGTAATTTTCCAAATCACACGGGAGGTTTGTGTAATTTGGCCAAATCTAGGAGTATGTCGATGAATTTATCCCTAATGCTAAAAATTTAAATTATTGACAGTTCCCTCTAGTTTCCCGGAGTGGAAGAATACCGAAACTATTGATGATGGAAGCAAAGGACTCAAAAAATCTCAAGGCTAAATCTCTCCAATATACCGGGTGGACCCCACACATTCGCGGAGGCTGCAAAGTTCTCTGCTACGGTGTGAACATTGAGATCACAACGTCAAATGTTGCCATGCTCCGTTGCGCGGCTCATTTTCTTGAAATGACAGAAGAATACTCGGAGAAGAATCTAGAAGCCCGAACAGAATCATACCTCAAAGACGTTATCCTCACAATCAAATATACCTAGTTCCATTACCTTCCTCTATCACTGTGTAATCTTCTTGTCATAGTTTTGTAGCCAAAAAAAGTATGTATATATTAGCCTTTTTTCTATGTTTTATATAAACCAATTTTGTTCACTGATTTGGCTCCATCCCTAAAGAATATTGCTGTACATTTATCATATCAAAGGGAATATGTAAATTGATGATGCATGAATATTTTAAAAAATATTATTTTGCCGTGTGAGACACTCGTGTTGGACACTGTGTCCGACAAACTCGTGTGGAAAATTCAAAAAAAAAAAAAATGTTTTGTGTCGTATTGTGTACGTGTCGCCGTGTCTTCATGCGTGCATCATCGATGCCTGCCATAATCTTCATTGAGTGTTAAACATATTCTCTCAGTTTCATATTTAAAAAAATGGCATATTTTTCTTAGAATCAACTCTTCAACACACTAACAGAGGATATGTAAACCATTAATGGTTGGATTCTTGCATAATTATACCTGATCGAAAGATAAATAAATAAGTAAAGAACATGGCAAGAAATGTCAAACTCGTGTCAATGTTTCTCCGACTTGTCTTCATTCTTGATCCTTCAAAAGTCTCTGGCCTAAGCATCAAGCTCATCCACAGGCACCATGTGAAATCCCCATACTACCCTGGAAACATCCCCAGAAACCAAAGAATCATCTCCATCTCCTCTCAGCATCAGGCCCAACTTTCTAGGCTGTCTTCATCAAACCACACAACTCGTGCTAAATCGGTTCGTCTACGAATCCACAACCAATTTCTGATGTACATGGTTGAGGCGGAAATTGGAGAATTCACCCCACTACAAATACTTTCTGCATCTCGACACCTGCAGTGACCTGATGTGGACCCAGTGCCAAGACTGCAAGAAGTCGGGCCAACATTCTTGTTTTCTCCAAAAAGAACCTCACTGGTGGGTCCAAAACATACGGACCCCTCCCGTGCAACAGGGTGTGCACCCATTCCGCCCTCCCGGCCAATGCCTGAACACCATGCGCTCTATATGCTCCTGTATGGTGACGGGGCGACTACGTTGGGGTATTTGGCCTCTGAGTCTTTCACATTAAACTCTGCTAATAAGTACAACAGGGAAACAATAAGAGACTTAGTTTTTGGATGTGGGATCAAGAATCAGGTTTTCCCGGAGTCTTCAAGGAATAATTTAGTGGCAGGCAATTTTGGCTTGGGAGAAGGAAAATTCTCAATTTTGAAGCAGAAAAGTAAGGAAAATTCTCAATTTTGAAGCAGAAAAGTGCTGTCACACAGGGCCGGTTTTCGTCTTGCTTGCCACCTTGTGATGCTTCGCATAAATCTACCATTTTTCTAAGCTTTGGAAATTATATACCAGAAGTAAAAGGCTTAAAAATGACACCTTTATCAACAGGTTTGGGATCAGCTTCATATTATGTGGTTTTAAAAGGGATAAGTGTTGGAAACCGAAGAGTCCACATTCCAGAAACTATGCTTTCTCGTAGGGGGAGAGATTACGGTGGCTGCGTCGTGGACTCAGGAAGTACAATTACCATACTGCCCCCACCGGTTTACGAGAGGCTGAAAAGCATGATGATTAAGAATCACTTCTCCAGATATAAACCAGTAGGAAACAAGGGAATTCTGAATCTCTGTTACTTTTTCCCATGGAAAACTGGAGTGAAAGATCTGCCTAATATTACCTTCCATTTGCAGGACGCTAACCTTGTGTTTATGCCTCAGGCGGGGTTTATCATCTCCAGGACAATCTTTTTTAAGATGTACTTTTGTCTGGCAATGAGATCGGAAGAATTTAACGGCTTGGCTATCATTGGAGCTTTGCAGCAGGCTAACATGCGCTTCGTGTTTGATACACTGAAAAAGAAACTGTATTTTGGCCCATACGATTGCGCTGTTCGTGGATGGATGTTACCTGCATGAATGTATTTCTCATTCAATAGTTTTGAAAACTTTCTGCTGTATTTTAAAGATCGTTTCCCCTAAACTACTATAAAGATGCATATTGGCAAAAGGTAATAAATGCATACAATCTACAAAGGAATACGTTGTAAAGAAAATATTATCAGATATACAGCAGATTGTCATTTATGAAAACTCTTAACATCCATATAAATTCCAAATTCTTATCCCTATGGCTGATATCATAATTTCCAGACGATAAACATTGAATGCTATGTATATACAAGGAAAAAGCAGTAACAAAAGGGCTCACTAGCCCTGCCACAAAACAATGCACAAGGTTCACAAGGTTCCACAATGGCCAAAATAGCAATATTGCTCTCGTTATTTTACCTTAGAAACACGGTACTTCTGCTAAACAACGCCCTCGTGAACTCCAAGAGTTTCGCAATAAGATTAATCCATCCAGACTCGCATGAATCGCCTTATTTCCCAACCAATAACCTGTCACAAGAAGATCGAATTAAGAGATTAGTCTCCCAAACCAATATACGAGGTGAATATCTAGAGTCCAAAGCAGCACCTTCAACCATGCGGGCGCACATGAACGTGCAATCATTCAACTATGTTGTGAAAATTGGAATTGGAACATTCAAGTCCAAGCCATGTACATGGAATATTACTTAGATATGGACATGGGAAGCTCCCAAGCATGGACTCAATGTGCAGGATGCAAAAATTGCTTCAGGCAAAAACCAGTGCCGTTTCCCAAAGAAAAGTCATCATTTTTGCGCCCTGTCCTTGATGGAAACATGCCACGACCTATGACGCAGAGTATGCAGATGGAGACATCACTCATGGCATTCTTGCCCAAGAAACATTTTATCTCAGTACAAAAAATGGACGATTAGCACGAATTGAGAATATAGAATTCGGGTGTGGTTTGGAAAATGATACGTTGTTCGGCAGGGATAGAAACAGCAGGATTGCTGGAATGATGGGCCTAGGGTGGGAAGATCATTCGTTCGTCAGACAAATCGCTAATCAACGGGGAAGTTCTCGTACTGTCTTCCAGTTCTCTCAGCCAAATCATCGAACTCGTATCTGACATTTGGAGATGATGGAATTACAGCCCACCAGAAGAACTCCAGGGTTACACCTTTGTAGAGGTACAAAAATCAGAGCACTTATTCCCTGGAATTGCAGGGCATCAGCTTGAAGAATACTAAGCTTAATATCGACCCAAAAGTGTTTGGAAGAAACTCAGAAGTCTGCGTAACTGACTCAGGGACACCTTTCGAGAATCATAGCGCCTGCATTTGACAAGTTCAAACAGGGGCTGGAGAATTACTTTTCCAGGTTTAAGGAGTTCAAGAAAATAAAAGGCGATTTGGGCCTGGATTTGTGCTACGAAAGGAGCACACCTGGAGGGTTTAGTAATCTGCCTAATGTTACTTTCCATTTACAGGGATCAAAAGCGGATTTCATAATGAAGCCTGAGGCGGTATTTGAGGTTGCTAGATGTTGTCGTTTGCCATTCAGGTGTCGTGAATACTTTTGTTTGGCGATGATCAGGAGTAACTACGAGACCATTATTGGAAGCTATCAGCAGACTAATCAGAGGATTATCTATGATACCAAGAACTGAAAATTGGTTTTTTATCCAGAAGATTGTTCCAAGAATCCATGAACTGAATTAGACAGCTGAATTGAAAACTTTCCATGTAAATGTAATGTCTTGAGCAAGTGAATATGTCCAAGAAAAATGAAGTGATGCAACAGTATAATAAAGAGAACTTCTCTCCTACAGTCTGCCACTCTTTCAGGCAATTCATCAAACATTTATCGTCCAATACAGGACTACTTTATTCCACCACCCACCAAAAATGAAAACAAACCTTATTTGTTGAGCTGCAAGGGATCATCAATCATCAACATCCCGAACAAAACAGGTCCCGGAAAATTAATTCTCCAAGTTTACGGATTTCAAGTCAACCAACGGCGCACGATTTTGGCCCGTCAGGTTTAATTCGTGAGCACTTTTGCTTGGCAGTTTGGAGCGCATCAGCATAAGACATCATAGAATCATCCATGACGCAAGAATCAAGAAATAAGCAACTGTTTCTTACATGTAAGTTGTAACATGACATTATTTTCAACATGTTCGTGTTTCGCTGAACACCCGTGTTGGCCTGTGGGATATTATGTCAAACACTCAAATAAATAAATAATATTTTTTGAAATTATGCTGTCATATCAACTCATTTGCCTATGGTGGTGCGACACTAAATAAATATTTTATGGAATGAGAATTTCTTAATTGAGATTGAGCTCGAGCCGAGCCCAAACAAGATTCGAGCAACATCCAAACCAAAAAATTTTCTTGTTGAGCTGCAGTTTGTTTGCGTGCTCGATCGTATTCGTATTCATGAATTAAAAAAGCTACGAGTTATGCGAGTTCGAATTTCCGTTATTCAAGCATTTTGAGAAAATTTCAAAAATATTTCTAATAAACTTCAAAAATTATATTCAATTACCGAAATAATTTAAAAGCTAAATATTCGTTCTAAATAAGAGGAAAAGTTTGATCAAGGGATGAATATGTTACGTGAGGAATTACATGATCAAGGGATGAAGAAAAACCAATTATTTTTGTTTGAGTTGAGGCCTGGAACTATACAAGAATTGGAATCATTTTTGATTGTGGTGGTGGTTAAATAGTCTGGATTAGTGTTGTACAAAGTATAAGTTAGGATTCTATTGGTCCCAATATGTCATTAATACCTTAATGATGTTGATTTGGATCTATTAGTTTTAATTATATTTACTATAATGAAACTTTGAAACACTTCACATGAAAGATTTCGACGTGGGATTAATTTATAAGGGTCCCCCCCTTCACGCACACACCCCAAGTGGTCAGAGGGATTCAAACTCGGGACCTTGCATTCGAAAAAGTAGCCTCAAACCATTTGATCAACATAAATTTACAAGGTTGAATACATAATGTTGCTTCCACATATTAAATCTATCTATATCTATCTATCTATCTATCTATCTATCTATCTATCTATCTATCTATCTATCTATCTATACCTATATAAAAGTGTGGATAACATTGTTGTTTCGTATGTAAATTGGCTAAATTACCCTTGTAAAATTTAATTCAACTATTTAATTATTTAACTTATAATTTATGTGGGCAAAAATTAATAATTCAACTTAATAATTTTAACCATTTCTAAGTGCTAACCGTTTTCATTCTCTAACTCTTCATGGCCTACTTTAATGCAAACTCAACTTTAGTCTAATTAATTATGTCAACCATCTCTAAAGCTGCATCATATTTTGTATTGAATTTGGATTATCAACTCTCCTTTTGCTTCCTGTTGGTATTCTCAAGTGGTTCATGTAGAATTTGGATTTTTAACTCTCTCTTTGTTTCTTGTTTACATTATCAAGTGGTTCATCTACCAAAAAAAGTGATCGAATGATTTTGGCGGTGATAATATTCAGGATATGTATAATTTTTTAAGTTATTGCAAAATATTTAAGATGTTGAGCTCATAGTGCTTGGTCACATCTAAGAAAGAGTAATTTTTAAGTTGGTGGGACCGTTTAGTATGAAAATGATCATGAGATACATTATTTGGCATGTTATTTTGATAATCTATGCTTAACATCCAATACCAAATGTCTTGATTTTAAGTTGCAGTAGTTTGTGGCTTTGTGCTTATGTTGTATGATTGCACGGATTTAGTAGTAATAAAACTTCTTGTTGAGTTTGTCCAGGGTTCTTCTAGCAGTGTCCCCTCAGCGACTTCGTGATGGAGGAGAGGGAGAAATGGAAAAGAAATATGATCTCTACACATTTGATTTTTTTGAAAGGAAGACCAATTAGTTTGAAGAGCAGCCGCTTACTCCCGGTAAGAACTGTGTTCTGTCAGAATTTGTCTTTTTATTTGGTCGATTATGTTAATTTTTTATAAATTTGTTATTGACGTAGTCTTTGAAGACTAAATTAATGGGTGAATTGTGTGTATCAGTGTTTGTGCGTGTTTCTTGTTTGGACATTGGTGTCCACATTATCATACTTGTGTATCAGTTTTTTTTTTTGTTGAAGGTAGTCCGAAAACCACATATTCTTCGGTGCCACATTCATCAGTTCTCATCCATAATCAAACCCGGTAAAATATTTAACAATAACAACAAATAATCAAAAATTTGTAACATATTAAGCAAAACAAGAGGATTTGGACAACATATTTCTTGGAACTTCTGTCCTTAAGACCATCGATATTTCTGAGGTTTACGTGCTGGTATATACAATCTGACCTTCTCGCTAATATAAGATAAGGAGATGTGATTTGCAAATTTTATAAATAGCAAGAATTGAATTATTGTAGTACAATATACTTTCTTGAGTTATAAATAGAATTTGAATTTTTTTTTATTAATTTAGAAGAATAGTATATGACTTTATTATTAATATTTATTAACATATAGTATGTTGTGTCTTGCTGCTCTTGCAAAGCATACTTTCTCGACGATAACGTAATGGTGGAATGACAACACTTTGAGGATTTCCCAAAGTGTTGTCAAGGGGATGATAAAAAGAAAATAAATTATTTCTCCAAACATGTATATTTATATAATATATGTTGTTTATATCTCATATCTCAAGGGTTATTTATATAGAATATCGGGCTTTTTATTCTTATCGTTTAGTTACTCATGTTTCATGAAGATTATCATGATTGGAGTTATCCGATCAAAATTGTTAGGATCCTGCAGAATTCCTTTATCTTTATCTCGTCTTATGGTTTGAGTCTTGGGCTTTGATTGTGTTGGGTTGAACCTTAGGGTTTAAAGTGATTAGGATTAGTTTATAATCGTGTTATGTTTCTCCATTCCTACCAATTCACTCTATAATCATGAGAGTCCAGCTTTTTCAAAACTAGAAAACTATATTATGTAAAAAGAATCAATAACAAAAAACACGATTAGAATTAATTAAAAGTCTTATCTGTTTATATCAATCTGTTGTCCACGGATACCACCTATTTCATGGCATCACGATCTTTTTGCACCGTTTTGAACGTCCTTTAGTTGTATACCAGTTTCTCCAATTCTGACATTGCTTCTTCCTTTCTGATCTAGGAATGCTCTTCACTATAATCCAATAGAAGATAAAATCAAATAACGTAGATCAGAAAACTCCTCTTCTAAACTTGTCCTGTGCTTGTAAATCTCATATCCTGCATGAATTCATTGATCTTAATTCCACCATGATGCAAGTTATGATCCCCCGTAAAATCCGAACTTTCTCAATCATAAGCTTTCTCTCAATTATTCACCCCATCATCGTTAATTCAACTGCTCCTGCTTTTCTAGTGTGCGGCCACACCTGAAGCTTCTGTCACATTAGCAGCAACAACACCATGATAGATAGAGCCCCGACCCAATCTTTTCATAACAATTGTTGTACGAGTAGACGAGTTCACATTCACCACTAAATCTTGGAACCAATGCGTTGACATCAGCATACCTAGGAAAATCGAATAGAGCACCAACAAGACGGGGATCCATGTCTACCGAAGGATCGAAAATCATGTACAATTATTAGAAACAAAATATGCAATTATATTCTGATTTTTGCGTTTCACAAATTGCATCATCCGGGGCAAGCAACTAATCTATAATATTATCATACCAAAGTAAAATAAATTTAACATGCTCAAACTCAGATAATAATAGAATCTAAAATACTTATCTTTGTTGTCATATTCTAACCCAAAATTGGAGTGGAGCTCGCACGACAACTATCCATCTTGAGAGAGCTAGCTTTTAGGACCAATTCACCGTACATAACAACATGTGTTTTTTTGTAACGATAGATTCTAGCCGACAACACACGGTAAGCTTTTTGTGTCGGTTCCCACAGACAGTCTCAAATGTTGCGTTCTAGCCCAAACCGTTAAAGATTAATCTCCCTCTCCTCAAGGATCTTACCGAAGTAAGCCAGAGTTTGAGAGAGACTAATAAAGAGATCAGACCAAAAAGTTTAGATCGTCATATCTCGTCATATCTCAAGGATTGTTTATATAGAATATCGGGCTTGTTATTCTTATCGTTTAGTTATTCATGTTTCATGAAGATTATCATGATTTAGTTATCCGAGCATAATTGTTACGATCCTGCAGAATTCCTTTATCTTTATCTCGTCTAATGGGTTGAGTCTTGGGCTTTGATTGTGTTGGGTTAAACCTTAGGCTCTAATGCACCGACATTTCTAAAAATATCATTTTGCCGTGTCGTGTCGTGTCGGACACGCGTGTCGAACACCGTGTCCGACACTCCTCACGTGGGAAATCCAAGAAAAAATCCGTGTCGCCGTATCCGTGTCGTGTTGTGTCCGTGTCGCCGTGTCCGTATCCATGCATCATAGACCTTAGGGTTTAAGGTATGTCCCCAACAATATAAAAAAAAAAGGTCCTTAAACCCTCTTAATGGTAAAATTTATAAATATTTAAGTTTCCACTCTCTTGGCATTCCACCATTACTACATCCTATTCAATGGCAATCACTGACATATTTCATACACGGACAATCAACATATAACATTTTATTTTTAATTAAACATTGTTGCTTATATTTTACTTTGCACAAAAATAATAATTATTACAACGAATAGTGAAAAATATTTACTCAATATGTTCAATATTATATTAATAGGGAACAGAAATTCATATCATTATATTCACCTGTATAGGGAAGCACTACGGAAATTATTTGATCTTTAATAAAATTTATATAATATAGAATCTAACTTTGAAGAAAATAAAAATAAATGGCCTAAATGTCAAATCCGAAAATTGAATTGGTTCTCCAAGCAATAACAATTGTCTACGAAACCGACAAAAAGTTCATCTACAAATAGATCACGTGTAAATTTACAGAATTTAATGAAATCACAACCAATTTTGATGAAAATCAATTGATTGGTAATTTTATAATAACTTTAATTATTAAAGAATTTTAATTTTTTCTTGAAGATTATGAAAAAATATATCTAACACAGGAAAATTACAAATGTAATTGAATTTGTGAAAAAAGTTAAACAAACATTTCAATTTTGAAGAAATAACAAAAGCTTATGTTATGAAAGAGAAGTGATAATTATGAACAATGAGTAATGAAATAACTAGACATTTACAATTAATAATCATCACTTCATTACAAGGCTTTGGCAGTACCAGAGAGACAATAAAAATTTCTTTTCAAGCTGGACAAATGCATAAATATGAAATGGGATTTTATTCGTCATAGAAGAAACTTTTGAAGATATAACAAAAATGACAGGAAAAATGACAAATACTATGAAGAAATTGAAAAACACAAAAGAGGAAAAGAACAAGGCAAAAAAAAAACAAAACAAGAGGAGGTAAGAAAACAAAGTAAGGCAATAATAGGCATACAGAAAACGAGACTGAAGGGAATGAGATGCAAAGAAAGAAAGGAAGAAAACAAACAAGATAACATATATTGTTAGAGAAGAAAAAGGCAATAAACTCAACAAAGAGATTCTAATACTAGATGAGGATGAACTTATTCAAGGAAATTACGAAAGTCTGGTAGCATTTTTCAAGGGAAAAAAACCCAAACAAAAACAAGGAGAAGCATGGCAAAACAAAGTTGTTGAAAAGAATAAGGAAAGAAAAGAAACTAGGGATTCTCTTGGCAAGTGGAGAAAAAACAATATTCAAATTAATGTATCGAACACTTCTTTTCTTTAAGAAATGATACTATCTACGGTTCCAAGCAGATGAATTGAAAAACTAAACTTCTAAATACAATAATAAAAATATACTAGCTACAGTTGCATGCAAATGGAAAACATACTATAATCATTCAAGATTCAAAGTGAAGTAGAAATAATTGATATAATTATAATTATACGAAAACACGTATATAAGACACTACATACAATAAATTAAAATATATAAAAGCTTACAACATAATTAAAAAAGAAAAAGAAAAAATAATATTTTATGTGCAACGCACGTGCAACCTACTAGTAACTATATAAAAGTGTGGATAGCATTCTTACAATTATGAATTGTCCGAACTGGCCCTAACACTATTTCATCTAACTATTTCAATTATAATTTATGTATACCAAAAATTAATAGTTCTACTTAATTATTTTAATTATGCTTAAGTTCAACTATTGGTTTTCTCTAACTCTTCATATTTTTCTTTAAGTACACTAAATAATTGATATTTCATTATGTTGACACTGATTTTAATGTAAATAAATTTCTTTGGTTTCAATTCCCTATCAAATACTCTAAATGAGTATCTACCATAAGCAAATCGTCAAGTTTGTTGATCTCCCTTCATTTATTCTCCATATTAGTCCTCGAAAGGTATATCTTGCCTAATTTGAGCGCTTGGAGATCTTGCATTTGACCAATTATCCAAGAATATATAAATCCACTCAAATTCAACTTCGTAAGATGAGAAAGGGAAAATTGTAGCAAAACTGGGGAAGGGGACAATTTCGCATGACATGAGGTTGAGATTTACAATTACACATTTGAGTGATTTTTTAGTCTATCCAGATAGGAAAGATGGCCAGATTTACAATTACACATTTGAGTGATTTAAGTCTGTCCAGATAGGAAAAATGGTCAAACCAACTCAATGGTTGGTAATCATCACGGCCATATTTTATTTGAATTCCAAATTTCTTCGATTTGGGGATTCCGAATATGATACTGGTACAACTCCGAGCGCTCACACCTAAAAATTTTACAAGATTCAGTAAGATAGCATGAACACTACAACTAGTATCTGGTTCTGGATGATATGTCACTTCCAATTATCTCAAGATGTTTTATGTTTTTATACACCATATAGTCACGAGTAGAAAGGAATAGACTTCAGAGTATTTAATGCTCAAACATTGATGGACAATCAAACACTCAAGGTTACCGAGTTTGGATATAGAAGTTGGGAGATCTTTGTTGCAAGTGAGGGCAAGATACATTCAACAAAATAATTTTAGCACTTCTACGAGAACTCATAGAGAAGAGGACTTATATTGAATTTTACTACATTAGGAATGGTTTTGCTGATGTATACCTTTTTTTTTTATTATACTTTTTGTCTCTTATTTGATATGACTTAACTTGTCTTTGAATAGGATGCCGCACTAAACAAGCACTCAATGCCACAGAATTGGGATGATCTCCAAGTATGTGATTGTAAGGTCTCAACACTTGTCTAACATTTGAAAAATCAATAAAATTTGTCAAAAATAAATTAGAACAAAGATATCGCATCACTCCACATTCATTTGACAACGCTACAAATAAAGACCTATTTTTGTTGTTTGATTTTTTGTAGGCATGACCAATTGCATTAAAGATAAATCATTTGTCTCCCGATAAGAAATATATATATGATCCGACAATATTTATCTTTTTATTTGCTCGATTATGCTCATTTTTGGTACATTTGTGGTTGTGATGGTTTTGTAAATTAGCTTATTAGGTGGATTGTGTATTCGTTTGTGTGTTAGGCAGAGTTTGAAAGAGATTCAAGAGATAAGTAGTGGATGCCTTATCTAAGAAACCCAACCATTCATGGGAAAACCCGATAATTTTTCTTGGGAACAAAATAAAAAAAGAAGAGATTATTTTTCTTTATTATTTTTGCATCACCAGGAAGGATAATGAAAATCAGTTGTCCTAAAGCATATTACTTTTGTTTTGAGAATTATACATATATGTATAAGTCTAGGAATGAATATGTTGATCTGAATTGAATACAGACTGTAACATTTGTTTACAATATTTAGGAGTAAAATTTAATTTACCCTTGTGATATATAAAATGTTTAAAAAGACTCCCTGAATAAAATTTATTTTGGTCTACCCCCTTATAATATTAGAAAAAGTTTACACCGCCTCCTTCATTAGTTTTTCACTTAATTTTATGTTTTCAAAACTAAAATACCCTTTTTAAATATTAATTAGGTTTTAGTGTTTTATACCGACAAAATTCTCTAATTACAATCTTTCTGAATTGTCTCCCTCACAAAACGCCGTTCTGAGTCAGGAACTCAAGAACTGCACTCTCACGCACCACAAGGAAGAAAAGGTAAAAACTTATCAATTTTATGAAACAATATCCATGTTTAATTGATTTGATTAGTTAGATAAACACAATTATAGTTTTCAAGCTACGGTGCTCATTCATAATTATATTTTTGCAATTTGAAGGTGATAGTGTATTATGAATCCGTTCATAATTAAAAATTGTTGATAGAGTTTAAAAGCCATTTATTTGGAAAAATATTAGTATGAAATCGCAAAAATATGAATCGCTTGGAAAGTACGGGAGTATATTTTTCTTTATAATTATATGTTGAAGAATGACTATTTTGCAATATAATTTGTTTGACTTTTTATATTTAATTGTACAGATGCCTAATTATCGCGTTGATGATATTGATATTCCAAGTAAAGATAGACATGTAGAGGCTAATGATTCAAACATAAATGCATTTGAGCAAGAAAACATTGATCTGAACAAGCAGTTGGGGCATGTATTACGGTATAATGATTTTAATACAATTGAAACTGGGTTTGCTGGGACATGTTATACTCAAGAAGAAATGATTGATATAAGCTTCGAATTCAATAAAGAAGACGAGGGAGCAATGAAAAGAGATCAGAGCACATGTGAATTTGATGATTCCTCTTATGAAGATTATGCCAAACAAGGATACAATGGTGAAGATAGTGATAATTCCAACATTTCTAGATGAAATGCTTCAAGACTTAGAGGACTCCAGCGATGAAGATATTTACTGTGTCAAAAATCTATCCAAAAGGGAGTTATTGCTGAAGTACAGAAAAAAAAAAAAAACACAACATTCTGGCTTAAAGAAATTTATAGCAAATGCAAGAGTTGAAGAGGAGCATGGAAAGCAAGGATGGTATAGTGACATTGCTGAAGAGAAGGAACTCAATAGTCTTAATGGCAGTGATGAGGAAGGAGAAAGCAAGGAGAAATCTTTATGGATAAAGAAAGATGTT
>JBBMKE010000001.1:25611197-25631361 GCA_037834125.1 Lippia alba | reverse complement strand
ACCATTGCATCGGGATTTGGCGGGCTAGGACTCGAGGGTATGAGCGGCAACGAAGACTCCGTCGGAGAAAGTTCGGGACCGCCGGGGGAGGGAAAGAGAGGAGAAATATCGGGTGACAATGCTGGTGAAGGAGAAGATAGTGGAGCTTCAGAATCAGGTAATGCAGCAGGTGCTGCAGAGATGGAAGATGCTGGCAAGATGTGATCTTTAGCTTGCAATGCCGAAAAACATGCAATAAATGTGGTGATGAGGAGGAGTAAAGACGGGTTCTTTGAGGAAGCCATTAATGATGAGGGAATGATGGTTTCTTGATTTTTGGTTTCTTTGAGGTAAAAATGTGATCTTTTTTGTGTTGTGATGAAATAAATGAGTGAAGTGATTGTGGCAATGGGGTTGAGACTTTGAGTTATGTGAAGGTGGTGGGTGGGGTCAGATCGGGCTTTGGATCTCCTATTTTATATTTGTGTTTCATATGTTTCTGTTCTGTTCCACTCGTATATACGCGTTATGTGTATAAATATGCGGTTCAGATTAGGAGAAAGGTTTTTTTAAATTTTTTCATATCATGATTATTTTTATCTTCTAATTTGGACAGTCTATCTATACATGTGGCGCGTGTATGTGAATGAAATAAAATAAGAGATGGAACACGAATATTAGATATTCTAAGTAGTGGGGTCGGAATGACAGGTGGGCGGGGATGATTGGGTGGCGCGGCTGAGGAAACAGCTATGCATGTTGAGGAAGGGGACATGAAGGTGAATTGAATTGGTTGCTCTTGTCTTTTTCTTGAATGGCATGTTGTTTTTAGGGTGTTATTCTCCTTATTAAGCCCGTGAAATTCTTGTGTCTGTTTTTAGTGCATGTTAGAGGGGTGGGATGGGACATTAGTCTTTGAAATTTGGAGGGATTTTGGAATTATTTCATGTCACCTTATCTTTATTAACAAAGTTGTAAACACCTGTTCAGGTGTAATTTAGGAATATTTTTAAAAATATCATTATTGAATAGTCAGTAATTAACATCATGAACAGGATAATTTAGGTTTGAAATGTAGATTTCAATTTCGAATGTGTGATTATTATTTTTTTAGGTAATATAATGTTAGGGTTTGTACATTGTAGGATAAAGGACTATGGATGGTGAATTTCTATAAAGTTCATTTTCTATAATTGTTGGCTTTTATGTATATATATACATGACTGAATTTTATGAAGTTTGTTAAGTGGAGTATGAGGGCGTGACTTGTTTTAATCCCTTAATGGATGAGGTATAATATAAATTATTAGTAAGTGTCGGTTAACCTAAAATATTATTGAACGAGATTCGAAAATAAAAACTCTGAAAATCGTAAGAATGTAAGGTTGGAATAGAGATTGATTTGTCTGTAAATTTTGAGTATTACCAAATCCTTGCATAAGATATTCCTGGATATTTATCGATACTAAAAACTGAAGCTAATTTGCTAGACCCGTGATTTCTTTATATTTGGAGAAAAGGCCAAAAGGTTTCAATGAAGAAGGTAAAGAGGAGACGAAATTTGAACCTGGTAAAATTGAAAGGTTATGAAGAAGACAAAAATAGATTAAATATGGTGAGACAAAATGGTGGTGGTTGTTTTTCAACTTTCTGGGTTAATAATAATTAATTTTTCACATTTTTTCAACTTCGTTCCAGTGTTCTATTTCTAATGCATTAAAACTTTTAAATGTATCATTTTAATCTATGGTATCATATTGTATATGCATATCAGATATTTCTTACATATAAAACAAACAAAAAAGAATTCGTATAATAGTTACTATATATGTATCGGTTATATATGTGTTGTTATATTCGTATTCATGTGTGGTGTTTAAATAAAAAAAATCGTAAATGAAAAGACTTATATAAGATTTAAACTTTGAAAATATTTGTATTGGCCCAATTGCGATTTGGGCTCTCCATATCCCTAGTCTTGACCACCCAATAGTTGAATATTGGGCTTCATTCTCTTTTTATCAAATCACGTAAGCCAGAGTTCGGACTCGTTACATTAATTATTTTAATACCAATTCGACCCAAAATTTAACATATTTAACTGATAAAAATAGTAGTAATAGGAAGGATGGCCTCTTCAAAAGTTCTTGTGTTGCACTTCTCCCTAAACTGACATGGGTTTGCCTATTGTGAGGTCAGCATTGTACTGACCTTACGTGAGGTCGATTTGTACAATTTTTTATTAATTAAATTTATTTTAAAATATATATTTTTGAATTAAAAATTTAGGTATGAACTCTTACTTTTCTCTCACTATCATTACTTCTACTTTTTCTCTAACTACCAAGCTACCTAATTTATTTTAAAATAAAAAATTATATTGAAACTCTTACTTTTTGTTAAGTATCAAGTTTAATTTAATATATTCATTTTTCAATCAATAATTATTTATAATTCTCCTACCTTATCTTCTACAACTTATTAAAAAAATCAATATCCTAAACAATAATCATTTTTCTCAATGTTTAAGCTCCTTACTTTTTCTCCAACTAAACAAATATTTTTTATTTTAAAATTCTATACGCTTTAATATTAAAAAAATTAATTGAATTTGTGAATGCAAGATATCATGTTGTTTGTGAATTGTAAATCATGTAATTAAATACTAAATTTCTAATGAATCTGAATATTTTATAAACTTAAAATATAAGTTTATAACTTTAGTAATTAAACAAGTATAGACAATTTTTTTCAACAAATATAGATAATTATTAACTTTAGTATTGAGTCAAATAAGATTGACTGAAATAAATTTATGATGTTAATCTATATTTTTATTAATACAATTAATTTATTTACCAAAAAAAATTAAAATTTTTATTTGATTTTACCATCGAATAAATTTACATCATATATGATAATTTATTTTAATTTTAAATTGATCAATATACATATAATTTTTTTGTTGTCTCGATGAAAAAATATAAGATCATGTAAATTTAAAGCGTGAATCATATTATATATGTTATTCATTGTTATTATTTGAGAGACATAATGTTTCTAACTTAAATATTATTTAATAAATGTTGTTTTATTTTTAATCACAACATAACCTTCGATTTTGGCTGGCGATGCCTCACGTCTCAGTTACCCATTTTCTAGGTTTTACAAGCCTAGGTAGGTTTGAATTTGAAAAGATCCTTGAGTTATATAAATATTTAAAAGATCCAATTGTGTAGGTGTACACTGAAATGTATGTGTAACATAATAAGTATCGACCCTACAAGAAAAAAAAATTGAGTACCACTTCATATTGTTCTTTAATGGATAGACCAAACAATAATTCAGTAAGATATTGCACTATTAATCACAAAAATAACATTAAAGAGATAAATAATTAAATAAAAAACAAGAGAAAAGTGATTTTGACTTCAATAAATAATGATAACTTGGGGATGATTAATGTACAATACTTGAGTGATGATGCTTGATCCGGTGACAAGGTCAAAATTTGGGTTTTATGGGGTTAGATTCGAGCGCTGAAAAACAATAGTGAAAAAAAGATAGTACGGTGATAATTTAAACAATGAGTCATATTAGTTATGAACCTCACTATTGTTATTTGGAAGACATATTATTTCTAAATCAAATATAGTTTAATAAATAAATGATCTAGCATTTAATAACACAAAATAATGTAATTAACATTATATATCTAATATTAAGAAAGACATTCAGCTTGACCAAATTTTAGCACGATGAAAATAAATAAATAATAAATATACATTTTATTTTATTTCTCTTAAAATTTAAATCAAATATATAATGACTTTATAATAGAAAAATAGAGCATAACTAAATTACTCATGTAACTCAAAGATTATTTGAGGGGATACTTTTAAGGTTCTTTAATTAATATATGTAAATGTCTATTTTATTATAACTTAATTCAATAATTTATTTATTTTTTAAATATATATTAAATTTGCAACCATTATAATTAAGGATTTGAAATTTAATATATAAAATATTAAAATATTATAACTTTTATTGAGTATCTCATACTAAATACATAAATGTACCAACTTTAATATAGTGCCTAAATCAAATATATATATATATATATATACTTAACTCTTTAAAGAAATGAATAAATAAATTTAAAATTAATTTGATGTTTTTTTAAATTTAAACTAAATATATAATAATGTTGTATGTGACCTAATAAAGCATAACTACCCTATCTATATAAGCCAATATGAAATTTAAGTTGATAATTATATTATGAGAGTGCAGAAATGGAAGATCAGGGGTCTTCTGAAAAACTTGATATTGCATTTAAAACCCTTGTCGGTATGTTAATTGAAATTAATTATAGAAATATATTGGGAATTTATATTTTGACGCGAAGAACTGCTAAATTTTATAATAAATTCATATTATATACTTAATTTTATAATTATGACGAATTTATATTGATATTTAGAGGATAATTTTGTAATATAAACAGAAAAAATTATCGTTCATAAAAGAGTTTCATTTAATATATTTAGATAGGTTTTAGATGTATATTTTAAAAATAAAATAAAATATTTTTTTAAAAATATAAAAGGAAATAAAATATAGGCAAAATGGATGTCATATTATAGCTTATATTCCCATGATTTGAACAAAATAAATTTTAAATTTAAAAAAATTATTAATTTATTAAAAATATCGATTAAAACTATGAACGACCTTTCATAAATAAAATAATAGTGATGATATGGGATGATTCTATGGATATTTAAAAACACATTAAATTGTTATATATATAAAAATTAATTTAATTAATAATAAAGTACAATCGTACATAGGTTGCCTCATGTGAGGACAATACAAATTGAACTCATTTTAGACACTCCCAACTGACATTTAAACGTAAAAAAGAAAAAAAGAAACCGATAAAAAGAAGTTTAGTGGATCATATTTAATTTTAAAGATTCAAAATTTGAAATAAATAAGTTGAATAGAAAATTATAAAAATTTGATTCCTCAAGGTCACGCTTGGATGATTCCAATTTAAGTAGCAGGAAATAACAAAAGAATTTAATATTATTAATTCATATTGCAACGAATTGGTCTATACTCCATATGATGCACGGAAATGAATAACACAGATAGTCTAAAACAAAATTAGAACAAAAGGTAACTTGTAACAAAAACTTAATTTGAAAATAAAAAATTTATAATTCGAAGTTCTATCGATTATGATATGATTATCGATGCTATAAAAAATACTGCGTAATCTATCAAAAGTCGGCCTTTGTTTCGAGACTAGCCATTAATTAGGGGATTAATTAGTTCGAAGTTTAAAATATTGCCATACTTCTGTGTAATAGTGTTATTCTGACCAAATACTAGATTGTTAGAATTTTTAAAAAAATTAGATTGATAAAATAGTTTGATCAATTTTCAATTATCCAGCAATAAATATGAATTCTTTTTCTATCCAAAATAATAATAAATATGATTTTTTTCAATATTAAATTTATAGTGTAATAATTTTTTTGTTAAGTATCTTTTCTCTGATCTTTTGTCTACGATTTGATTTATATTTTGATAGCATCAAAACTTTTAAATGCATGCTTTTTGAAACTAGCCTTAATATTATTTTCAGAACCTCATTAGCAATTACGTGAACCTTAAATTTTTCTTTTTGAAAATTGCATGAAAACAATATTTGAATATTATATCAAACTAATTTTGCAATACCTTATATTATTTTACGCAAATAAAACAATATAATAATTTCGTGCATAATACAAGGTCTATGCTAGTTTATGTATTGTATAAATAAATATCTACTCTACTAGTCTACTCTTCAACGTAGTCATCAGAGTGCGAATAACAACTTGATGTTGAAAAAAGATAAAATTTAATTGAAACAAGTTGACATTTTGCGGTATATATTAAAATTGATATGATTTTTTTTTCTTTTTTAATTCCAAGTTGATATGTAAGTACTAAGTTGACATGTTCATAACATTCCCTATATGATTTAATCACCTCATAATTAATAATATAGTTCAAATAAAAATCTATATATTCTACAATGAAAGATTTAATTTGTATATTCCACAATTATTGAAAATAAAGAACTTAGGAAGTGTTGGTTGTCAAACTAATAAAAGAATAAAAAGTCTTCCATTCGAAGCACCAATTGACTCATAATTAAAGCCAAAATTTACCATTTTCCAATTTTCATACGAAACTTGTTACGTGTTTGGAACCAAGTGTCCAATTTCACGACCTATCACACGTAGTCCAAAGTTGCACGCCAAGAAACATTATTAACATTTGATAATTGGAAATGCATACCACCCACATTAATATTATACAATTCTAACTGCAACATATTATGGTCAAATCGGCATAAGGGATCCAGTTAATATTTTATATTTATGCCGTAGTCAATGAATTTTTTTAAAAAAAATAAATTAAATAATAAATATAATATACTAATTTTTTTAAATTAATTGTGTATGATTGTAAGCTAAAATTTTCTCTTAATCTTATTGAAGAAAGGGTATCTAACAAATAGACAAATTACATGTGTTATCCCTGAACTTAGCAATATAATTACAAGATGGCTCTTCTAGGGTTTAACAATTGCACCATGTCCCATGAATTTTATAATCTCTGCACTCTGAAGTCTGAACAAATTGCGCACTACAATATAACAAATCCTAATTTCACAGATATTTTTGCACCAAAATATATAAAATATCACAAGTCCAATTAACGTAATTAATAATATTAGAGAACTTAATTAATTGTAATAATTCTTAAATTAATTAGTACTAGTAATTGTATTAATTTATTTAAAAAAGATCAAACTTACACCGCGTGACACGTACAAAATGTGGTAAGCACTAAGCAACGAACGTTTATATATAAGATGTCAAATAAAATATAAAAATTAAATGTGATACATAAAAAATTGTGTTTTCATATAAGTATTTCTTTGGACGCCGAAAAGCTTTACCTATTATTATTATTACGTACTGATCCCGTTTCCCATGCCACAGTAATTAATTCAATCACCCACAATTCATACATCAAAATTAAATTAAATTAAATTATTATCCTAAAGTTTGGTATACAAGTTTTATTTTAATTTTTACGTAAATTACATTACTAAAGTACCTCAATATACATAGATTCTCCCTATATAACGTTTAAACCTCATAAGACAGTATCACATTTTGTAACTGCATTTCCTCCATTAACACACATATCTCCGGCGCGCGAGGGCAGCCATGGCGGCGGAACAGGGAGAAACGGTGGTGATAGTCATCGGTGGCGGCCCGTCCGGGCTGTCGACGGCGGCTTACCTCCACCACCTCTCCATTCCCTACACACTTCTCGAGAGAGAAAACTGTTTCGCTTCTATATGGAAGAAATATTCCTACGATAGAGTCCATCTTCACCTGGCGAAACAATTCTGCGAGCTTCCTCTGATGCAGATGCCGTCGCACTACCCGAAATACGTCTCGCGGAACCAGTTCGTAGACTACTTGAACGACTACGCCTCGCGGTTTGGGATCTCCCCCATTTACCGGCGGTCAGTGGAGGCAGCGGAGCACGACGACGGAGGATGGAGGGTGGAGGCGAGGAATTTGGATTCGGGGGAGGTGGAGGAGTACCGGTCTAGGTTTTTGGTTGTGGCGACGGGTGAAACGTGCGACCCGAGTGTTCCGAAGGTGGAAGGGGTGGAGGGTTTTGGGGGCGAGGTTTTACACTCGACTGAGTATAGAAGAGGGGAGAGGTTTGAGGGTAAAAATGTTTTGGTTGTTGGGAGTGGGAATTCGGGTATGGAAATTGCGCTTGATCTTGCGGAGTTTGGTGCCAAGACCTCCATTGTTGTTCGAAGTCCGGTTAGAAGTTCTCTCTCTTTCAGTTTTTTTTCTTTGTGCCCTGATAATTAAAATCCATCAATACTTTTAAAAATATTATCTTGTATATGTCAAATATTCATTTGATACTTCTTACTTTAAAAAATAAAAAAACAATATATTTGTAGTCCGTATTGTTTTGTCCCAAATCGTACATCATAGATCAAGTCTAATGACTTCGAACGACGAGAATGCAGATGTTATGAAATTCTATGTTGTCTTTGATTTACGCATAATCAAGATTTATGGGTTGGCATGATAATTACCTTTTCTAAATTTATGTGTACATATATACATATATGTATATCCACAAAAAAATAACATAAAGTATATATAAATAAAACTGTTGTTATGTAAGCATTAAAGTTATTTAGTTATATTTTGTATACATAATTCAATTTTTTACTAAAAGTTGATATTTTTTTCTAAAAAAAGGGAAACGACAGCCACCCTTGGAATTTCAAACATATGAAAAACAATAATAAATACATATTTTATTTGAACTTGAAATTGTCACCCTTTAAAAGTTTCATTTATTATACAACATTATGATAAGTACATATTTTACAAATCTCTCAAGAGGAAAAGTTTGAGTGTGAAATTCCTTTAATTTCTTCTACCAATTTTGTAATTCTTTATTGTTGTGTAAACTAACAAATTAATAACTTTATCCCCTTAATTAAGTGATCAAGTTACGTAGTCTCCTAATTAATTTGTTTAGTTTTCAAATTTCAATTACTTCTTCTCTTGTATAAAATTTCTGACGTTCCCCTCAGTCCCTCAGGGGATTAATTCTTATTATTATTATTATTATTATTATTATTATTATTATTATTATTATTATTATACACAGTGATCACTCATCCTCAGGCCGGCCACTAATCCTAATTCAAAAATCACTTCGTTTCTTGATAATTAGGAGATTATTCAAACGAGCACTTTTCAACCTTCGACACGAATATCTCTCTCGCATACACACATATACATAGAAAATCATCAATACCGTTAACTTATACGTAGCTCGGTCATTTGCAAATGAAACAATACACTGAAATATGTTGGTTTACATATGTTTTCTTCAAAGCTAAGTATCAAACATGTTGACAAACATGCATTTACGTGTAAGATATTTTCACGCATGCAGATTCACATATTGTCGAGGGCAATTACGTACACGGGATTGGTTCTTTTAAGATATTTACCTCTGAACTGGGTTGACTCGGTCCTGACGATGATGAGCAAGATTGTTTATGGCGATTTGACTCAGTATGGTATTCAAAGGCCAAAAGAGGGACCTTTTGCACTCAAAGTTAAGTATGGAAAATACCCCGTTGTTGATGTTGGGACCATAGGAAAGATCAAATCTGGAGAAATTCAGGTAATTATCATTCGTTTTTGTTAAAAGAATTAATTGTAAAAAAAAAAGCTTTATTTTGTTAAATGGTTGAATTAAAACGGAAAAAAAGTGTGTATATAAATACCATCAGAGACGGAATCAAGATTTTAGAGTTTCGTTGTTTCCCTCAAGCTGTAAAAAGAAGAAATATATACTATTAATCTCATTTCATCGATTAAAGGTTTTGGGTGGCCCTAATTATGATAGCTAGGTATATTAATATTGATTCAGATATTTATTAACCCTTTTCCTTTTGTATAAAAAAAGCCTAGCTATTTGGAAAATGTAGAGGGTGGGTTAGGCACTTATGTTGCACGGACACGGCGACACGGATACGACACGATAGGGATACGGATACGTATTTTTTCAAATATTAAAAACTCAAATAATTTTTGTTATTTCAATTTTCTTTCTAAAAAATTCAAAAAAAATTAAAAAAGCATAAAAATCTTTTGTATAATTATAAAATTTGTCCGTCTGTGTCGAACACTTCACCTCGCCGTGTCCGACACCGTGTCCCAATTTTTTTTTTTTTGCGACACGCCTTCAGGCGTGTCGGGGTCATGTCCGTGTCCATATCCATTTCCGTATCAGACACGTGTCCGACACTGCACGGGCTATTTTTCAGGCATGTCCGTGCTTCAGTGGTTAGGCATCTAATGAGAGAAAGATGTCGCTAGTACACTTAACAACCCTATAAAATATCGATGATAGGATGTCAACATTACAAATATGTTACTTAAATCTAATTAGGAACAGTTAAATTAAATTGGAACTTAGAGTTGTTTCTATCATAGGTATGGTACCAAAATTAACATTAATGTAAGTTATGGGAAATATAGATATTTAATGTTTATGTGTGTGATCTCTTATACAACAGGTTTTGCCGGGAATAAAAAGAATTGCGGGCAAAAATATTATATTTGAGAACGAAAAAGAATATCCATTCGACGTGATCATCTTTGCCACAGGCTTCAAAAGATCCACCAAGCAATGGCTCAAGGTATTAATGGAAATTCAAATACATTTAAAGTAGGAAAATTCTAGCTCAAACTCGGCTTGGCCGGACCCAATCAATTAAAATGACAAGTGTATTATACTTGCAATTTGATTGGTCACTCTCCCCAAAGTTTCTACCAACCATACGGCAAGTACAAAACACTCGCCCCCTCGTTACACCAGTTTGGCCGAGCTAGGCTCAGGCTAGAATTACCCTTTAAAGTATCATTAATTACCTATTTTGCCTAAATTATTATGTAAGTTTCCATATTAATAAATTTAATTAATAGTTTTTGTTGCACTAATCGCCTAGGGGAGTCTCCCAAAGTTAAAATTTCATTACCTATTTTGCTCAACTTGTATAGTTGTATTAGTTTGAGTAAACTATTCATAAATACTTTTAAAAATATTATTTTATCATATTATATTGCATCAAATATTCGTATCAAATACTTCATACAATGTGTCATTAATTATAGTTCTAGTTGTATGAAAAGCTTTGTGTTATGTCTATACCACAATATCAATATTTTTAGCTTTGATTGATTTATGTTGTACTAACTATGGGACGATCCCGGCGTGGTTAAATAGAAAAGGATTATTTATCTTTAATCAGGTCTAATTACCTATAATGCTAAAATGTTTTTAAAAAATATTATTTTATTGAGTCATATCATGTTAGGTACTCGTATCTGAAATGATATCCAACATTTTTTATCAAAAATTCAAAAAAAAAAAAGTTTATGGATCTACATCGTGTTGTATTCACGTTTGTGCATCATAGTCTATCGCTAAACTTGAATGTGATATAAAATATTATGCTGTGCAGGGAGATGATTATATGTTGAATGATGATGGGCTTCCAAAGCCCAGTTACCCAAACCATTGGAAAGGCAAAAACGGGCTTTATTGCGCTGGGCTAGCCCGCAGAGGATTGTACGGAGCAGCAGTCGATGCTCAAAACATAGCCCACGATATCAAGGCCCAAATTTGATCCAGATGTTGCAATTAAATTATTAAATTCCACAAGAATTTCAATTTTCAAGTTGGAAAACATTTGTTACTTTTTTTTTCTTTTACATGGATTGTTAATTTAATTCTGTAATTTTTGGTGCTTTATTTTCTTATTAACTTGCAGCCATTTCTTTTCCTAGCTACAAATAAAAATACAAATATCAGAAAATAAGTAAATATATGAAAAGGAGAAATTCAGCACCAAAAGCCAAAACCACTACGAGTTTTAATTTCTTGATTTCTCTTAAATCAAATAAATTCACAAAAAGCCAAAAAATAAACTAACAGATCTTTAATTAATTTACAGAGATCTATTCATTCCCTTTTCCAAACATTACAAGTGTTCCTCCCT
This sequence comes from Lippia alba, assembly GCA_037834125.1. Lineage (NCBI taxonomy): Eukaryota > Viridiplantae > Streptophyta > Magnoliopsida > Lamiales > Verbenaceae > Lippia > Lippia alba. Next base: position 25,619,684 of record JBBMKE010000001.1, on the reverse strand, counting down.
ATTACAAAACCACAAAAAAATCAATCTTGTTGTAATCATACATCACCCATTCTAATGCACAAACACTTCAAAAATATTATTTTGTCGCGTCGTGTAAGATAAATCTACAGCCTCGTTCCAACTCGTGCCACCCAAACCCTAACCAACTAGACCGTAAATGATTTAGAAGGGTTTGGGAGAAATTATGCCTAAACTACATCCCCTCAGAGTATCTACACACATTACCGAACCAACTTCTTCCCCATGACTTAAACAAAGTAAAAGAATTCTTGTATACTGTAATCAACATGAATCAATGACTAAAATTGGAGCCAAACTTCAAAAATTTTAGCATTTAAAAAGGCTTACGCCCAAAGAAGACCATCGTGACCAACTTCCTCGCTTGAAATAGGGCTATCTCCAAATTCTTGATGATTAATGGCCTCATTCTGTCCTGAAGAGTCTACGTATGGCTCTAAAAGATCTTCTGATCTTGCGGAAGGAATTCCGTAGCCTTTAAGCACGCTTTGTGAAGCAGCAAAAGCCGATTTCCTTTCCAAAACAACTAGAAAGTTGTCTTCAAACTCGAAGCATAAATACTTATCCTTGCAGGCTGATAAACATGCAATAGTCAGCATGACAATACATGAAAGAATAATAGAAAGACGAGATGCTAGCGCTTACAATCGATTAGATGAGCAAGATGGTGAATGTTTTTTATCCAGGTACCGTTTAACTTCAAAACCTGTCATAGTTTTTCATTTGTAAGTGAAAGACTGCGAAACGTGCAATGTGACTTGAAATAAAATATAGAATTAACGAGCAATGTGACTTGAAATAAAATATAGAGTTGAATTACCTGCTCGTTGCACATATCTTCATATCCGATATTTTCTTCATTTGCCAAAACCTGATGATAACGAATGAAATTATAGATAGTTGATCAAAAATTTTGTCACTTTATGAAAGTGGATAAATTTATGCATACTTGTGATAGGATCACAATCTGTTCTCCTTTGAATCTTGGCATGGAGTATCTTGCCTTTGTCAATAATTTCAACTGAAACAATTGAGAGATTTTCGATCAGTCGTAGTATTCAAGAGTGTAGATATTACGAGAAATAAATAAGTAAAATAACTTACCCCAATGCTATCTTCACATTCTTCCCTGTCACAACAAACATAAAAGAAAAATGAGTCGGTGGATAAGACTATAGTGGCCTAATCTCTTTATAGCCTATGATTTATGATGAAACAGAGGAAATGTCTTCAGATAATTGAAACATCTATTATGGACGTACTCTATGAGAGGTTCTGAAAGAGGTGTGAAAACCAAACCGGCAACTATTAGATATGAAGGTTGATCTCCTTCAATATGATATGGGACCTTAAAATCAATACAACACCACCATTTAATACCAAAATCTTTAATCATATGTATAAAAAATCAAATAATATTATTTTAATCTCGATAAAGTAAATTCTAGTTACCAGATGCACTCGTGTATCCAAAATGACTTGGACTTTCATAAGTTGGCCTTTCCGGATAATGCCAAGTTCTGCTACGTCACCTGTAAATCTGACATTGAGCACCAATATTAAAGCATGAGTATCAAAGGAATACAAAGTAAAATGTACTATTATATCCTTGATTTCAATGAGTACAATAGGAAAATATCCATCGAAAAGCTAATTTTACTTTTGACTGATGAGATAGCGGAATGCAATGCGCTCAGATGACCGAAAAGGTACTGTGCCTTCACAACCAACACGAACGTCGTCAAAGCTTACAATGACATCCCCCTGAAAACAATTAAAGAATCAATTGTTACTTGATGTACATAAATGTCATCTTTCACACAGTTTATTACTGGATAACAAGTAGAAATATTGTTTAGTCCCTAGAACAAAAATACAAAAACCAATATCATATAAAGCACAATTATTTATAGTTAGCTCATTTGTTCAGTGTGACCAAGTCCTCCACTTAATTTTAATTCCAGTTAATAGACTTACCACGAAATCAAACTTTTCCCAGGAAACAATTTGCTATTTCTAACACTATTTTGTCAACAATCCTAAAAATTACAGAACATGATAAAGCTTTGCATGAACTAGTTGTTAAATTGTTATAACTTCTGACTAACTCTAATTTCTCTTTGCCAATTTTTACAAACCAAATCAACTGGGTAGAAAAGATTGAGAAAGAAATGATTAATACGAACTTTATTGGGAACAAAAAGTAATGAAGAAGAGAAAGAAATGATCGGCGAAAGAATCTTGGGCTAAATTTTACAATTTAGATTGAATATCACGAATAAGATATAGAAATACATTTAGAGAATCCTGAAAAGGATTGAGGACAAAACTTACAGACTGGAGCCACAGACATAAAAATCATGGAACTCTTCTTACGGCCACAAAAAATATCCACAGAAAAGGTTCATCAGAAAAATCTATACTAATAGTAGATATACCTCCTTCAACACATTATTGGCATGGGAAGTTGGCTCAATCTTTCGCACAAGTACACCCTATAGAACAAAAAGTTGAACACTGTGAGAAGGAATTAAACCAACCATATAATAAAAGAAACAATAAAGAGACAAGATCGTTGATAATTTAGCAATGAAAACACCTCATTCAAGAGTTACTCAAAATGAATCAAACCATATTACATTAAGATATAGCAGTAAGATTTCTTAGCTTTACGGGTCTCACATATATGACATACCCTAGTAATTAAGAATGGGAAACTACTACCCAGATTCTAATGTCCACCAGAGTTCTTTAAAACTTGTAGTTGAGAACAGATATTGACATCTCGAAGCACACGGATTTAGAAGAATAAATAATTTTACATATCAAACATATAAGAAAACATGACAACGTTCCAAATTTTAAGAATATATATTTGGTCAATGAAGGCTGACATGCCAAAACCCATTACCAAGAAAATGAAATTAGAATGCAAACTTATGAATCTTTCAATTCTATTTAAAGGAAAGAAATATACCTCATTGGTTGGTACATTTAAGCATGCCCGCAAAGCTGGATTCTCCAACTTTTGTAACACAACCCCAAGTGAAGGAAAACCTGAGAACTTAGGCAAGGATGTTTATTCAGCTTATGAGTAACAAAATTATTATTTAAGTCCCATTTGGTCACTACAGCTACGAAAGTACATTGAACAAACAAGATAATAGGAGAAGGAATGAAAAGGAAGTCTAACCAGTGTATTTTCCATTCCTCTCATAGTCTTCAAGAAAATGAGACACAACTGTAGTTGGAATCACATAGCCTATATTCTCAACATCATCAGATCTGTAAACCTAAAGGAAGGATTCTTTGAGAATACAATAACAAAAGAAATTGTAGTTGGAATCGCATAGCCAATATTCTCAACATCATCATATATGTAAACAGGAAAGGTTGTTTGAGAATAGAATAACAAAAGAAATTGCTAATATGGTTAGGAATTTAAAATTCATTGTGTCTCTCAAACTATGACCTTAAATACCTTACAAAGATAAAATAAATTCCTAAAGGCATAGTGATCTCACAGAAGTATGGCAGAATATTAATAATTCACAAAAAATAAAAAAGAAAAGAAGATGTAAAAAATTAGTGTAGTGTAAATATTCAAAAACAATTTTAATTAAAGGTGTCTACCTGAAATGCCACCCCAATGCACTCTCCTTTATCATTGAATGCAGGGCCGCCACTATTACCTAAAAAGTAAGTAGGACAAGTGCTTGTATATGGGTATAATGGTAACTTATATATATGTCAACTTCAAAGCTTGAGAACAAAGGGCGCTTAGTAAGCAAAATATATGGAATTTGACTAGGAGCATGTTCCAATTAGTCTTTAGTTTCACAACATAAAGTTCTTACCAGGATTTATTGCAGCATCAATTTGAATACCAAGTAACTCCGAAGTTCCATGAGCATATGATGTTACCTGAAAATACATAACAATTGTCGAGTATTTGACCTTAATCGCATACCAAGGGAATTGATGCATGCATTAGAGTATTGACTTTGATTTGATTCAAGATTCTTTTGATTTGTAACCCCATAGAAAAATTTTCTTATTACATGGCATTTGAAAATTGATTTCTAATCTAGTAACAGTTTAAACATATGTGATTATGTTGGTGGGATATAACTCGAGAGTCTCATAAAGTGAACAAACCTCAATTCTAGATACTACCCCCTTCGATACTGATATGGTTTCTCCTCCGAGAGGGTAACCTACGACAGTCACCGAATCCTACAAATTTGATGGGTCAAAAGATATATCAAATCATGTGGAAGATGTCATTTGATTAAACTAACGTATCCACTGCAATTTTAGTGACTATGAAGGATAAAACAAGAGAACCTGCAAATTGGGCAAGGATCCCAATTGAAGAGGCTCAACTCCTTGCCAGAATTCCTCATTTTCAACAGAAAGCAAAGCTATATCACATTCTATGCCTCTTGCTAGAACCTGTTATCACCATGAAGTAAAAGGTAAGACACAAAAAGAAATTATAGCATAATAAATGCCAGGAAAACCTAAAGACATATAACCACTTTTGACAATAACCCACTGATAAGTTTGTGGATTATGTAAACACAAAGTAAATGTCATGAAGTGTAAGAGTAGTGTAAAGTGACTAGGTAATTCAATCTTAAAGAAGGCTACCTTGGCAACATATTTTGTATCATCCCCTCTTCTTTTCACTTTGACCTGCACTAAGAATGAAAATCGATTATAAAAGCTTGGACAGATTTTGATATTTGATTTCCAATTCATTAGCTTGATACCAATTATAGGACACCAGTACGAGTAACTTAATATTCAAAACTCATTTCCAAATCCTTTACAAGAAACCTAACAAATAAGATTCCAGAAAATTATTGAAATCACGGATTACTTGATGATGTTGTAAAACTCACGAAACAAGCAGAAATTGTTAGTCAGTCTATTAAGATACCAAATCTATTATCGAACATGCATGCCATCTTACAGAAACACAAAACATAAATGTAAAACTTTTGTCTCCTTGGGGTTTACATTATACACCATCAAAAATCCTCACATCAGTGCCATCCTCAATGTAAGTATTTGTTAATTGAAATAATAAAAAATCCTAAACGTAGGCTTGTTTTACGCAACATGCACCTAAGCACGAAGACATCAAAGTTAAGAGCTTGCCTGTGTGTTATGTTCGACACAGTGTGCATTTGTCAACAGCTTCCCATCCCCAATCATGAAAGCACTGAATGGCAAATCAAAATTTTCATCAGTATGAATTAGAAAAGGAGATTACAGTCAAAAACATTTTGCTCTAATGATTTCCAACTTAAACTCAAGAAAAGCTACATATATTTGAACAAATAACTCTCGTAAAAGTTGGCTCAGACATGCCTTCCAGTACTTGTATATTGTCTTTGTTTCTGCCAAGGGAGGGAATAATCTGGTGCAGTGTGAGTGCAATAAACCTAAATGAAAAAAAAATAAACCAGCCATTAGAACCAAAACTTGCAAGCAAACGGAAGGGAGGAACATTTTCATTTCACTTTTCTAATATAAAAAAAAACAAGAGGAGAAGGAAAAGAAAAAATGAAACAATAGATATCTACCTTAACAACCGCATTAAGGAAAGAAGCATCTTGAAGATTACCCTTCTCTACCTGGGAAAGATAACTGATTAGTCAACTTAAAACACTAGGCACAAGCTAAGATTGTGCTAGACATTGCAACTACCATCTAAAAACATAAACCTTTTCTATTAGAATGATGATAAAAGGTAAGGGAACCAATTGACAGAGTAAAGCACCCGAACATACAGATGACAGTCCAGTGTTGACATCTATTTTGCAAGTAGATAACAAGAAACCGTACATAATCATCAGTAAATTTCCCAAAAACAGTGCAACGGGCTTAATTTATTCTACAAAAACAAGAAATCGTAATTCTGTTCCTCAAATTCATTCATATTCCATACTATCATCATATACAGCATGTAGAACAGCATCGACCACATTCAATATTCTCAGGTTTCACTTTCAAGTCATACACATACATGTTGTTCCTTCGAGTCAATTCCCAGGCTCCCTTTCTTCTGCATCCCAAGTGATTTGGATGCCATTGATTGGGATCGTCCAGGTTTATTCCTACCAATTCTTCCATCAACATTTGAAAAAGAACTTTCGTCCCTCGAACTGACTGCAAGCTTAACTCCATTCTGGATTCAAGGGCAATACAGAACTATTAAACAACAACATAAAAAAAGGACTTCACATGCTTGCATTAGTCGTCATCTCAAGCTGCTTATACTCGAATTAGCCTTTATCAGCCAAGTATTCCAAACAAATATCAAAGCTTTTCATAACTTAAATTGTCCTTTAACTAAATTATACGCTCCAGAGTAAAATCCAAAACGCATTACTATCGCATTATTCCCCTGTTTCTCCAGCCCACATTCCATTTTCCAGTACATCAACACAATTATCTCAGCTCGTTTTAGGAATCAAAAATTCCATTCAGACTGAATAAATTAACTAGAAGTCATTCGAAAAACAAAAAATAAGGCTCGTTATACCTCAATGGCGGATCTACAGAGAGATTTCTTCACTATATCATCGGGAGATTTACGAAGACTACAGAAAGAAGTGAAGAAGCGGCGGTGGGCGGTTGCGCCGCCGCTGAAGTTGAGGGCGGAGAAGCAGCAGTATCCGGCAGCAATTGCCATTTAAATTCGAGAGGGAGTGAAGTAGGTCTGCTAACTCTTATCCTTTTGTAACGTTCCGTGATAAATAAATATCCAATTTGATTAGCGGGCACCAACTATGCTCCGGTGAGATCTTAAATCAATTTGATTATAAGTTTATATTTTTTAACCATTTGAATCAACTAACTATTTCATTATACTTATTTATTAAAATTTTAATTTAACCATTAGGGAAATTTATGCTTTTAATTTAATATTAGAATTATTTACACCTAGTCCCATGTTAAATAGGATAATTATAATTCCCCGCTATTTTTATATTAAATTACATACACTATCCTTTAAAAAATAAGTAATTCGCCACTATTTTTATATTAAAATGATCAATGCAATTTGCTCAATAATATAATTGAGTAAACAATCAAGTTAAAAATTCGGTCCAAAATTTAGCATCCAAACAAGTATTGCACCGAATTGAAAATAATGTGACTAAACATTTATATTTAAAAGTTTTGAGATCAAACTGAAATTGACCATGTCTATGAGACCAATAATACTATTTGTCCGTGTTTCATATATTTAATTAGGTTTTCCAATAGTTTTAATTAGGTTTTCTGATAGTTTTGATTAGCTCCGATACTTCAATTCTTTAATCAGAATATCCTAATTAATTTGATTATTTATTTATTAAATTTACAATTTGACAAATAAGGAAAAACTAAGATTTAAATTCAATATATATTTTTAAAATTTATTAACTTTAGACTTGGAAGTAAGGTTATAATATGATTATAAAAAAAATAAGAGATTACAAGTTTTTAAAATTATTAAAAAAGTTAAGGGAGAAAACGGGACTGTATGATTGGGTTAAAGGAATTCATTTGGAGCTTCAAACTCTGACTTCAGAAATGGAGTATAGGAATTAATCGGCAACGAGCAACTTTAAATTTAAAGAGTAGGACTAGTATTATAGATAAATAATAAATAATAAAAATGCCAATCATAATGTTAAAATTACTTATTATTATTATTATTTAATTCAAGTAATGTATTATATTAGCTAATAGGAGTTGATCTAAGCAGCTAATTAAACAAGTTACCAAATTCAAATTTATTTTGAGTTATGTGTAAATTAAAAAATAAATAAAGAATGTACTAACAAGTAGTTGGTTCACTCGATGTGCATGCATTATTCAAATTAGTAACCGCGCACCTTCGATGCGTGTCCACAAAGAAAAAAATTATTATTAAAATATATTAAAATTCAATTTTTTATATTAATAAAAATTAAATAATTATTAATGAATCTGATGCTTAATATAATAATATAAATAAAACTAAATTAAACATAAAAATATTAGAATTTTATTGATCAAAATAATAATAAAAATATTAAAAAGAATAATAAAAAGATTAATATGATGCAAGAGAAAATCTGATTTAAGAAATAATAATAATTTGTAAATAAATTAAAAGAAATGAAAGATAGAAAATTGAGGTTAAAAGATAATATGTAAATAAATTAAAAGAAAAGAAAAAAATTTAAAAGATAGGGAAAGAAAAGAAAAGACCTTGCAAGAGAGAAAATCTTTAAAAAATCAGGGTGCATAAAATAAAAAAGTCAAAGTCGAAGACACCAAAACGGTTTCTATCTACCCGTGACGTTTAATATAATAACTAGTAATTCCGCACGCACAATGTGTATGCAAAAAAATATTAAATTAAAATTTGCATGTTATTATTTAATTTATAATTATTTTTAATATAATTATAAATTTTGGTGA
>JBBMKE010000001.1:25548573-25559868 GCA_037834125.1 Lippia alba | reverse complement strand
ACGATATACTGTCTCCTTTTTGTATTGCTCTTCTCTCTTGGCCTACTCACCCTTCTCTTTCTTATGGTTGTGACCCATGGTCTGCATTTTCACCTCGAAGGTGGTGAGGCGAGTGTTCCTTTCTTCAAGAGAAACCTGCAAAGCGACCTTTGTCTTCAGATCAACAATCTGCTGCTTAAGAGCTTCCAGGTCGTTGATCCTCGCCAGCCTCTTGTAGTGGGACTTGCGCTTAGCGTATGCCTGCCCCCGCATCTCCATATTCCTCAGCCTCTGAAGCACCTCCTGCACAAAAAATCCATACTTAGTTGGAAAATTCGAAAGATGGTCAAGTATTTGCATGAGGAGAAGTCTTAAGGAAGAAATTGTATTACCGCTACCAAGGCGTGGCTTGCGTCGACTAGAACTTCCTCGAGGGGTTTTTCATTCATGAAAAGATGGTCCCCAGTGAACTGGACTTAATCCAACACCCTTCTGCTAATCAGCTTAGAGGTCAAACTGTTCTTCAACATAACAGGTCCATCCTTCGCGGACCTCTCGTAACGACCGTCACCCTGGCGCTCGAACTACCAAAACTTCTCCTCCTCAAAATAAGAGGTGTAACCGTAGTCAAACTCAATGTGGCCCACCACCACGTTCTTCCCCTTGCCCGTCACACGTTGGGGGTCCCTCATCCTCTTGTACTTCTTCGAGGGATTCGAGCGTCCCACATCACTACCCTCTTTTATGGCAACACCCTGGGCTGAGCCTCGGGACTTCTTTTCGCTCGTAGGGCCGGTCTTTACGAGCTTCCTCTTCTTTGTAGAGGGATCAGCTGCTGGCCCTCGTTGCTCCCTGCAGCTGGCAGAACTTCCTGCCTCTTTTGGGCCTCGCTAGTCTGGCCTAAGGGAGGAATAGGGACCTGAGGGTTCTTAACAGCATCATCACTCGTGGAGCGAGACTTCAGTAGAGGCACAATCTTAGAAGCTGCTCTTCCGGCCATTAGTACTTCTATTGCTGCATCTAGATATCCAAAAACAAGCGTTAATGTAGCGGTCAAAACGGAAAAACAAAATGCAGATGATGCAAGGAAAAGCTCGGAAATATCAAGTAATGCCAATAATGTTCACAGTTAGTAAGTCAGTCAGTAGGGGGTTAGTCCTAAAAATCTAACCATGTTTCTCCATGATCTCCGTGGGGGGATTCTCCACCATCCTCGGGTGGGTCGAAAGCCTAAAGCGGAACAAAAACTCCTCTTTCTGCAACAGGTCCTTAGTCTCCAGAAAATTCTTCTAATTCTTCATGGCAAAGGCCAGACTCCTGGCCCAACCCTCGAACGCTGGTGCGGGGGACCTATCCCTCACCAGTGGCCCATCTCCGTGCGCAACCCACCTTTTGGGCACTCCGAACATCTCATCGAAGCCATTTACAAAGAAGAATTTACTCTTCCAGGTTTCGCCGAGGGAATCTTTTGAGGAGTGGGTGATCTTCATAAATCTCTTGGATGAGATGTAATAAAAGCCCACCTCCGGCGACGAACGGAAAGACTTGGCCACTTGGAAGAGCTTAGTGAAATTGGAGGCCGAGGGTTCATGCCCAGTTACTTTCATAAGGGCGATGAAAGAGTTGATGAGGGCTATTCTATTAGGTAAAACTTGTGATGGGCATAAGCCCAGAAAGTTAAGAATATCCCTCATCTCCCGAGGGATGGGGAATCTCAACCCTCCCAGGGCCATGGCGTCCTTATACACCGTCATGAACCCCTCAGATGGATCGTTGGCTCGGTCATTCTCGCCAGCCGTACGAACCCACAACTCTGGAGTCCAATTCGTATCATCCATCAACTTCTCCACCTCTTTTTGGGTCATCGTGGATTTAATCTCTCTCGCAGGCTTTTCAGTCTTGTGGGGGTTTGACCCTCGCCCCTTAGTGGCGGGTTCCTTCTCCTTTCTCTTTCTCCCCACAGGCACCCCCTATGCCACGCGCTCAGAGGTCCCTGCCTCGTCAAGATTTAGTGCGACGGTCACCCTGTGATCCTGAGGTCTAAGTGCGCTATTTATCACAGGGAGGACCTTCTCCCCTTGTCGCATCATCAAAATTGAATTGTCCATTTGCTGGAACAATACATCCACATTATCCGGATTCTCTTCATTCATTCCTCATACCGCTACATTCAGCTCCTCACCCCACCAGGACCACTGGCGCTAGCCACCGGCAGCGCCACCGGAGTACTCTTATCGTCGTATTCCACCCTTCTCGCCGGAACGGCCTCAGGAATCCTCCTATTTCTCTGAAGATGAGAGATATGCGGGGGTATCTTTTCAATTTCCTGGGCTAAGTCACTCACGGCGGAGGCGTTTAGAGAACTCTCACCGGCCATATGAGAGAACTTATATTGTCAAGGGATTAGAGATTGAGAAGAATCTAAAGCTCAAAACACTACAGGTCAACAATCCCACGCAATGATCAACCAGCAATTCTCCCTCAAACCTAAATCTACTGTTAGTGACGAAGATTGTCAAGAAAGAAAATACCTTGGTATGAGAACTTGGAAGTATCGCTTGAGATTGTAAGGGTTTGCAGAGAGTTTCTTATGCTTGGGAAGTGTTTGAAAGCGTAAAAAATGGCAAAGAATTTGGAAAATCCTATTTATACGGTACGGGATCTACAATTTTCAAAAATGCAATCATTCCCGTGTTGGTAACCGCCCCACGAAGTCCGAAATCCACGCGCCCACGCCCCTACTTTGCATCAAATGCGCCTGTGTAAAAGTAACCTCGGATAAGATGGCATTTAATGCCCTGCAGAGAATGTCCATTGTGAAGACGCTCGCCATGACTCACAATTGTCAAAAACCTTGGCTCTCCAACTTCGTGACTCTTGAAATCCCGCAGTACGCTAGAAGATCACACTACAGAATTTGGGAGGGGGGGCAAATGATGGACCCCGGATACGCTTGTATCCCTACCGTCCATGTGGCATGATCGCGGAAGACTCCTATCATAGCCTAAGGGTAATCTTATTGGAACGCTCGAGTATGTGAGGCTCGTGACTCTTGCCCAGCCCTATCCTCACAGCTAATCTCTCATATGGGTTACTCCCATCAGAATCTCACCCTCGTGGGTCAACCCTTGAAGCGCCATCGTTTGTGCGAAAAACCCTTCACTTCCTCTCCCAAGGAACCACATCTCGAGCGTCCCAACGCTCGAGTAATACTGGAAATCCTATCTTCACGAGGGACTAAACCCTTAACTGTTGCTGACACACCAGCCTGGTGTAACGGCCAAAAAGGCGATAGTGACGCACGCGAGTCACTTTCAGACCCTCACGTCCCGACACGTGTCTAGGGCAACACTATTCCAGGACCATACTAGTAATATTACTCAAATACTCACACCCTCAAACTATTAATAGGGGAATCACACTACACTTTCCTCAAGCAATCTTCATCTGCTACAGTGCATTTTCTTCACGCACAAGTCACTCACACACTGAACTGGAAACTCCATAGTTGCATATTCAAGCTCCATGCAGCTTCATCTTCTTCACTAAGGTGTTACCCTGGCTGGTAGAATTCATGCTCAAAAAATATTATTTTTACTATAACAAACACTTTTCAAGTAAAAAATTCAAGTATTTTATTATGTCACACCCCATTCATATTGTATGTATATTGCTATGTTCATATTTGTGCGCCTGATTGATAACTCTCTCTCTCTCTCTCAAATTAAGCTATATCAGTCGTATAACGAACATATAAAAGTAAAACATTTCATATTTTAGTAATTACATTATTTCGTCCGGAATTACGTTAGAACCAAAATCACCTTCAGATAATACCAAAAAGGTTAAAAGACAACTTCCCCCAAAATACTGATGTTTAAAAATAAACAAACAATAAAATATGCTTAATTTACAAATAATCCCAAACATAGTCAGATCATTTTACCAAGCAACATCCAAATTGTTGTTTATGGTGAGAAGATAATTTAGTCAAAAGGGAGAATCCAGCTTGGTGTAGTTTTGATTCTTTGAATAATTTAGAGAACATTATATGCATTTGGCACGTACAAGAGAAAGGGACCCCTTTCATTCCTTCTAGATGAAGAGGGGTCGTGTCAGAGTGTCTTAACCCTATTATTTAATTTATACGCTGCCCTTCTAGAAGCCCTCCCCACTTTTTCACATGCAAATTTATACGGGCCAAATACAACCATCCCAGAATAGAAATTAGGCCATCAATTTAAGTTGAATATTAAGAATATGTACTTCTTATCTTATCATTTTACTATTTCATTATTTTATTTATCCGTTACCTGAGTATGAAACTAGGAAAGAATTAAATATATTCATATGGTGAATTATTCTAAGAAGTTGTTTACTTTAATTGTTCTTAATCTATTGGATTCGGATTATAATTATAATAAATTTAATAAAATCACTTGACAAAAAAAATGAACTTGTTTACCTTGATTATTTATAAGCGGATTACATATCAATAACTTTTAGAAGTTACAATATATTTCATTCTTTTTCAACTTATCTACAAGACCTTGCTTTATCCCATAGGCCATAACCCATTTAAAGTAAATAATTTTTTATGACTTATTAAATAATCTATCTAACTTTTTTTAGAGAAGCAAACAACTTCTAAGTATGAAATTGGGCAATGGTTTTAAGTATTAGTTTAATATAAATTAGTGTGATTGACTAATTGGGAATATATCTAAGATTTCTTTAGTATATAGTTTCAAGTTGTGCATAATTAAGGACATCAAATATGTAGATAAGTTCTATATATGAACACAGGGATACAAACATGATATGATATAAAAGATAGCGAAACAATTTTTTTTTTAAATTTTTACGTGACGATTGTTGGGTATAAGCGTCCAACACAACCCAATATAATAAAATAATATTTTTAAAATTACTTATACATAATAAGGTGCAATAATAGTAAACGAAACAATATAAAGATTATACGACAATATCAGAATCATCAGAATCGATAACTTTTAAAAGTATAAGATGCATTATAAATTGAATTATTAGTAATTGGGTTGGGTCCTCAAAATCATAGTTATTTAAAAATAAATAAATACAAGAAGCAAAAGCCATTGAAAATAGAAAATATAACAAGTAAATAAATATAAAAAAAGAGAAGTCGGCCCCCCGGAAAGATTGCCCAACTCAAAGAGAAACAATAACTATCGAAGTGTCAAACAAGACGGCCCACCTCATGTCTCCTTACCAATGTACCTCTACCCATCATTATTCTTTCATTTCTTCCTCCAATATATATATATATATATATGTAGAATTGCGTATATATTAATACGACGGAACAATTTTGAATTTTGATCAAAAGACAAGTACTGTAATTGAGGAATTTACCGGCGATAATGGCGGAAGGAAGGGTGTACTTCGATGCATCTGCTTATATGTTGTTCGAGGCCAGCGGCGATTCATCGGAGCCGCAGTATCACGACAGCGCATCCGAGCTCGAATTCTACTCGGCGGCGGAGGACGACGACGACGACGCGCTGTCCTGCAGCTACGGATCGGCGATTACCGCCGCCGCCGGCCGCGTGCATGAGGTGGATTCCGGTGGCGTTGGCGGAGATAACGACGATCGCGGCGGATCGGAGGAGGCTGAGGAGAAGGAAGGAGGCGGATGCGGTGAGGAGGAGGACGGCGTGGTTGATCAATGCCGCCGCCGGAGTACGGCGGAGGAGGAGAATCCGGTGAAGACGAAAGGTCGCGACGATTCGAATGTGAAGATGAGCGAAATGGAAGGGGATAGATTGTTTTGGGAATCCTGTTTGGCTTCTTAAAATCGAAATCTTTCTGGTTAATCTATATCAATCGATTCAACGGCGAATCAAAATGCAGGAATTTGATTGCGAGGATTCAGGGATTCACAAGAGTTTCCCCTGTTTGAAGAATTTCTGGAGGGAGATCAACAAAGGTAGAACTTAGAAGTAATTTCCACTGTAATTTCTTTTTCTTTAATTCTTTATAAATCTGGTTTATTATTTATATCTTTATAAATTCTCACAATTGTACATAAGTTTGCTTTGATGAAGATGAAGTTTAGCATCCTGTTCTGCTTCTTACCATGATTCTCTTTTGTTGATACCAAACGAGGTTTGAATTCAAGATTTATTGCTTTGTTTATTACATAAATTTTGATTTTTGACAGATTATTCTTCCTGAAATTTAAATTTAGTTTCCCAGTTTTTCCACGTATCATATCGATTTACATTTTCTTTTCATTTTTTTTCTATAAAATTCAACTAAGTATTAGTCATATTTTGAGTTATATTTGAATTTCGAGTTAGCCCTAAGCATGAGATGAAAATATCAACCTAATAGTGATTTAAAAGATTCGAATTTGTCAATTCCAAGTAAACTAACATCGATAATTACAAAATTAGGCTATAATAAGAGAATTTACACTAAAAATTTTCTGATTTCATATTCGTAGCTTAGCAAATAAATGTGATCAAGGACGTGCTCAATTTATTAAGCAAAACGATTCTCATGCATCCGAAGGGCACATTAGAGGTATTAAAAAGATTCTGGGTTTGAGGATTTTTGGAAAGTCTTAGATTTTCACGTGATCTACTTAATTGAACCGTATAACATCCTATTTATACAGATATTGAATTTTCCACACGCAATCTACTTAATTGAACCGTATAACATCCTATTTATACAGATATTGAATTTTCCACCAACATAATCCAAGACTTTCCAAAAATCCTCAAACCCAGAAGTATACATAATCCAAGATGCAAGGTCAAGAAAGAACCCCACTTCAATCACCTAGCATATACATTCTTAAAAGGTAATGTTGCCATCTTTCTTGAATGATAGATGATAATTAATTAATGGGGTCTCCTAATTGTATTACACATTTAAAGCAACAATTTCTTATTTACAAAGGATTTAGGACTCCATTAATGTTCTTGGCTATCATTTTTCTTCACTAATTTATAATTATTTGGCATCCCACTAAAAATACTAATAAGAATCCTTTGTCAAGCTGCAACTGGCCAATCATTCAACTATTCAAGCACATTATGACTATGTCATCTCATCAAAACTCATGCCTTTTGAAATCTAGAAGACAACTTGTGCTCTTAGTCATTATTCAAATCAACCCTAGCTCAGACTAATCAAATTAGGTCATCAGGGCTCTTATTTTTTTCTCATGGTGGAAATATATCAACTCTATTGGCTTAATGAGTCAATCAAGAATTACAATCCAACAAGAAATTTTTGCAAATTTGAATGAGTACACTAACATATCATAGCGTTTCAGGAATTACAAAACCAACCTACAATGCTTTAAAAAATGTGGGTTATCCGTATTATTATAATCATGAAATTTAGCCAACATGGTTGGTCCAAACGGTTATTTTCAGGACAATGATTTAAATTTGGATGTTACTTGAGTTGTGTGCGTTTGAATCCTACTTGAGGTGTGTGCATTAAAAAAAATTGTAAAATTTAAAATCAAATGTTAGTCAATAAGTGACAATTTAAAATAATAAAAAAAAAAGAAATTAGATATCGTAACATTTGAGGTATTACAATAACATCCCGTAATGCTCTCTAAAATGTGGTCTCTCCCGTGTTAGTTATTATTGTCATCAAATTTAAACAAATATTGATCAACGAGTGAAAAATCAAGATTAGGGTTTTCATCAACAAATATGACGTCTTTAACTATTATCGATCCAAATGTAATGTAAATTCACTTTTAAAAACATTAGGGAAAGCGTGGTTCATAGGTCAAAATTCAAGATATAGCAATCTTCGAAGACCTATCAAGACTCGAGAGTTACAAATATTTACACCCTTTCGAGCCAACTCGCAAAGCTCACGAACCAGCTTGGCTCGGCTCGTTACCACACCTACTTTAAATGTTTCGATGCATACTTCTAACAGACAGTAATTTCAATACATGAAAAAGGGAAAGGATACAACTTTCATCAGTTACCTTCTTTCCTGGAAAACATAACAGTCAGAAACCTTTGCTGATGGAGCAAAGACGTTAAAAGTTTCAGCACTATTTTCAGCCCTAAACTGAAAACTGCAACATTAATACAAATCAATTAAAATTACCACACCGAATCTACCGTCTTTATCAAACCCTAAAAGCTTACCACAATCTAACAACTAATTTACATAACCACAATTTAGAAAAAAGAAAAGAAAGAAAGGAAAATCTAATCCTCCTAATTAAACAACACAATCCATGTTACACTAAATAATCCAACACGTGCTTGTCTACCGTATCCAACTCCATTTTAACACCCGAAGCCATAGAACTCATTCTCGAGCCCTCATCATCGCTCGTGCTGACAAACGAGCTCCCAATTCTAGCATCAGATACCGTGAGACAAGAGTCTGCGTTGAAGGGAGATGAATCAGGTGGTGTGAGGCCCACCTGCTGGTCGTGATCTCTGCATAAGATTCCCTCGAGCTGCTTGCGGAACCCATTTTTGGCATTTTCGTTCTCGTCCAGCTGTCTTAAGAAAGACTCCTCGATTTCGCTCAAGGATTCCACTTCGTCTTTCTCGTCGTTGTCGGAAGCGGGACCTGCTGATTCGCAGCTGGTGTCCATTTCTTGTTGGCTATCTACGTAGTCCCCATCATCTTCCTCTTCCTCCTCATCATCAGTTCGTCTGTCTGATGCATGAGAAGATGATGAATAAGAGGACATTGGCGAGTACCCTCCTGCAGCTTCGTCTCGCTCGCGTAGTGTTTTTGTGATTAGTGTTTTTAGTAAGTTCATTACTTGAACTGCGTGCATGAGAGCAGTTAAGGGATCTGACATCTGTAGAAATTAGCAAAAGGGAAGTCGGGTAAGATTAACAGAGATAATAAATATTTTGATAATTTTAACATGTGGGTTCATGTACATCTCAGTTCTAGTGTTGATAAGTTCTAGTTTCTTACAACCTCCAAAAATATCTTATAAATGCCTTATACAAACTCCAATACAATAAGTAGGCTTGTTAAAGATTACCTTAGTCATGTTAGGGGCAAAAACCATAGCAATATTCCTAGCATTCATTTTGTTGAACTCTTCTTGCTCAACTACATCAGCCATGAGATCAACCGCCCATCCGAGGAGGGCATTTTCTGTCGGTTTAAGCTGCTTTATAAGCTCAACAGAATCCTCCTCAGTGTTGCATTGCAAAACCTCTTCAGGGGAAATCCCATCAAGAACTCCTGAAGGCAGCTCACGAAACCAGGCTTTTACCAGACCAGCCAAACAGTGCACGTCTATGTCTTGAGGAACAATGCCCCTGTTGAGCTGATCGCGCACGTGTTCCTCTTGGCTATTCTCGGGATTGATACGGAATATTCCTTCTGACTGGAAAAGGAAACATTTATAGGTATATTTGTGTCAGTTTTTTCTATTATTAGCAGACATATTCCAGATTCCTCATGATATGGCGTTTGATTGCTAAGTGCTCACCTTAAGACCGTCTTGTGAATACAACCTTTCTTGCATCAGTAACAAGATAGTTGGGACACTATTGCCTCTCGTGTCGTAGGAGCATTGCATTGAATCGGCTGAGACCCCAAATACACTGACGCTGCAAAAATCAGTTTAGAAAAGTGAGAAATAGGAATCTTGAACTTATTTTAGCAAGTTTTCTACATCTAAAGCAAGAGAGGTGCCAAAAAAAAAAAAAAGTAGAAGCATCCCATGAGTTGCTTTCTTGAAATAATTTCCAACTTACAATACAAACAATATTAGAAGCTGAAACCAGAAGTTGGCAACGAAAAGCTGAAAACACCCTAAGCTGTTTCGGTTATTCAAGAAATTAGAAATTTTTAACTTCTTAGAAACTATTGTAACATCCCATCAGTGGCTACTATATGAGCTGTGCTGATGACTTCTTCACATCAATTTTAATGATCCTGCAATATTTTTCTAAGGTCCCAAAGATAATTAAAAAGTAACGGACAATTGAATTGATACCTTCGAGAGAACTAAGTTTCAGTTTCATCTACCCATTTTAATGAGTAATAACTATGGCCAACTTCATCTTTATTAAAATTTTGTACCACTAGCTGGGAAAAGCATCAGAAGAAAACGATTGCAACCCACGTCATTAATGAAGCTATTATGGCTTCCACTTTAAACGAATTTTTATTTGAGAAAAGGATTATTTGGCAAGCAAGTAAAGGATTGTTCTTGAATGTAAACATGAATACATCCTCCCAGATTTCTTGAGTAAATCAACTAGCAATAATACAAAGCACATTCAAGGTTTTTAGCTGCCAAATACCATTTATGCAACTTGAGGTTCTTAATCTACTCCCCAAATAAAACCAAACGCAGAAATTAACTAAAATCCTTAATTTCTATTCCTCTGTGTGTGCTTAGCTTAAATTCGATACATATTCAAAAATTTTCAGAAACAGCCATGGAAATATGCTTCTCACGAGAACACACAAGACTTCCAGATCTATACATAAAAAAGTTACAATCCTAAAAATTCTCTTTACGAAACCAAAAATTTCCCAAAAAGCAAAAAGAAACACCAAAAGCTACTTGAGATACAACCACCCACACCACCCAAAAAGCTAGGAATATCTTCAACGTCTTTTACCCAAGACGAAGAACCCCCAAAATCAACCATACCAAACACAAACAAATCACCAGAAAATAAAAATCCCAAACCCAGATAAACAAAAACCCACAAAACAAGCTGAAAATGTTCCGCACATACCTCGCACTGGGAGCTCTACAGGGAACCTCGACCTCAAACTCCACCGGAAGCCCCAAAAACCCATGGAACCTATCGAAGGTAACATGGGTAATGTGCTGAACGTTCGTGGGCCACCCGATTTCCATGTGATGGACGGCGGAGATCACCTCCTGGTCGTGCCTCTCCACGCTGCATGTAGACACCATCGACTTCCTCAACGTGGATAGGATGAAATCCAGCAAAGACAGCTGATTCTGATTGTTCTGCTGCTCACATTCTTCCTGCTTCTCCTTCTCCTCCTCCGCCGCCGCGGATTTCGCTCTCTTGCCGCCGCAACCACCGCCTCTCGTCACCATAACCATCCCGGCCATGGTTTCCTTCCCTCTCCCTCTATGCAGGATTGTTTCTCTGTGTAGAAATGGAAGAGGAGTGAGAGTGGAGAGATCAAAATTGGGGTTTTGTGTAATTTATTGCGAAGTCTCTGCATTCAAAGAAGGGGCTTTTTTGAAGTTTGAAGTAATGTTTGTTTATGTAATGTTATTATTACTGTTTGTTCAAACGGATACTCATTTCAAAT
>JBBMKE010000001.1:25503490-25520333 GCA_037834125.1 Lippia alba | reverse complement strand
TATATAATTTCTTTACACAGGTTTGTCAAACCTCAGGGGAAGTGTATGTAATTAACTCAAACCTCAAGGTATGCCAGTATAATATACCCTTATTGGTATCTGTTTAATGTTTTCTAAAAAAGAAAAAAAAAGGAAGTATCTGTTTAATTTAGGCCTTCCATTTTCATCCTTAGGTGCCGATTCAATGGTAAAAATGGGATCATACATGTTCGATGTGGCTGTAACTATGGCATATGGCCTGTTATAGTTGATACCATGGTAACAACGCGAAGAGGAGATGGTGAATTTGGTTGAAGATGGCTCCGACAACAAGATAAAAGGAAGCATGAGCCACGGAAGATGGTAGGAGCATGTGATAAAATGTTGTTTAGAGAAACTGAGGGTTAGTAATTTACCATGGATTCAGTAGGATTGTAATTTTATGATTCAAGTAGGTCTGAACTGTTCCAGAAAATTTTGGGTAATGTACACAAATCTTGTCATGCTTATTTAAGGAGTAATGAAATGTATTCAAATGTTCTTGCTCTTCAGGTATGCTTTATTCATATGTACTATGAAAACGCCCTACAGTAAGGGGGATATTCTATTTTTGATAGCATCAGGCTTGGTCAAAATTGAAATTAAATGGTCAATTTGCCCCTGAAAAGTGTTGGACTTGGCTGAATTCGATAGCGGGCCTCGACTGAATAGGACCCGTCCTCGGGCTTGAGATTCAGTACAGTTGGCACTCAATGTCTGAGGTCGAGTCCTATGCAAATCCTCTTATGTCAGTACACTGTGCAGTTATTCAACAATTGTATTTAATGCAACTTGAGTGTGTGTCTCTATATCATGCGTAATTCAGTAGTTGGCACTCAATGTCTGAGGTCGAGTCCTGTACAAATTCTCTGATGTCGGTACACTGTGCAGTTCATTTCATCCATTAATAATTCAGCGGTTGTATTTAATGCACCTTGAGTGTGTGTGTCTGTACAGTTCTTTTCGTCCGTTAATAATTCAGCAGTTGTATTTAATGCACCTTGTGTGTGTCTCTGTATCACGCATAATTCAACAGTTGGCACTCAATGTCTGAGGTCGAGTACACTGTAGTTATTCAACATTTGTATTTAATGCACCTTAAGTGTGTGTCTCTGTATCACGCATAAAATCCAACACTATAAATACCCACGTGTTTATGTCAAGTAGGTAAGCTCATTTTATTGCTCATTCAAGCTCTTTATTGCTTTTCTTCACTTCTTTTGAGCATTTTATGGACTTGAGTATTAGAGTAGTCATCAATGTAGGATAAAACCCTGGTTCTATCTCAAATTATGGCAATCTAACTTATGTTTATCTTCTCATATTACAAATTTTTAAGTGGTCGAGCAACATACCAGATTTCAACACGATCAATATTAAACTAGTTATCTTGGTACTGAGTTTTGATCATTAGATAATATTATTTTATTTTGTCTTTAATTGAATGAAATCCAGTTGGAGTCCTAACTTAGTGACATGCAAACGAAATCGAATTCTTCACTATTGATGGCACTATAAAACTTATCATGTGGGCTTTTCGACAAACCCAATTAGCATACACAGCCCGCCCATTCAAGCTTCCTATTTCTACTCTTCACTGTTCAAAATTCAAACATTGCCCGCCAACTGTTCGATCAAATTCCTACACCAGTTAAACCAAAAATGGAGCCTGAAACCACGTTGCAGCCTCTCAAATCCATCATTCCGGCAGCTCAGAACAACATCAACACCAAATTCATACTCCTCGACAAAGGGAGAGTAATCGTGGAAGGACAATACAAGACGTGTCTAGCTCTGGTGGCCGACGAGACAGCAGCAGTGCACTTCCAGTTGTGGGGCGACGAGTGTGACGCTTTCGAGCCGGGCGACATCATTCGGTTGGCAAATGGCATATTTTCATACAGTCGCAACAATCTTGTGTTGAGAGCAGGAAAGAGAGGAAAAGCGGAGAAAGTTGGGGAGTTCACAATGGCTTTTGTAGAGACCCCCAATTTGAGCGAGATACAATGGGGGCCGGATGCTTCGGATCCGAAGAAGTATGTGCAGCAGGCCGTCATCTCTACTCATTCCCGTATTTTTGCACCGCCTCATTGAAGTATGTGTTTTGTTCATTTGTGTGTGTGTGAGAGCAGGGAATTGTGCTTCTCAAGAGTTGTAGAGCTTCTGTTATTAATTAAGGCTGCTTGTTGGTTCAATAATATGTGAAGTGTTTGTTTTTGGTTGTGTAATTTAGTGATCTTTTGGAACCCTTTTTGCTGTGCTTGGGAACTCATCTCTTGCAGGCAATCATTCACTATTATTTGGCTTTTGATTCATGAGTTTCATTTCTGTTGCTTTCCCTTATCAAAATTGTAGAAAAGTGTACAAAAGACAAAATACTAATCTAAAAAATATAGAAAATAAAATTGTAGAAAAGTGTACAGAAGACAAAATACTAATCTAAAAAATAAAAAGGAATGGAGATGCGGGGGATCGAACCCCGTGCCTCTCGCATGCAAAGCGAGCGCTCTACCATTTGAGCTACATCCCCACATATCTCCATAACTTAACCATATCTTACAAAAACAGTACAAAGTTGCATATCCTCACCTTTCTCCAACAGAGACATCAGACATTCTCCTTGATTTTTACCTTTCCTAATACAAAAGGAATATAAAATACTGAATCTGTTTTCTAAAGGAAATATACACTAAAATTAGGTAACTTTCTCATTTCTTGCTCAAGTTTAAATGATTTCTACCAAAATTTCCTCAATATTTCACATCAGAGAAGATCATAGCATCTCCAATTCCATATCAGCATCAAACAATATAGAATATCTGTATTGCACCATCACAAAACTCAGATTCCAAAAGACCAGTAAATTGCACAACCAAAACAACTGATCCAACCCTTCACATATTACAGATAAGAACAAACCAAACCGCCTAAATCAATTAAAAAGAAACCCTAATTAAAACTCTTGAGAAGCAGAGCCAATCTCTTTGTCCCTTCCTCCAGCTTTCTTCGGCAACAGATTCTGGTGAATGTTCGGCAAAACACCGCCATTCGCGATAGTAACCTGCCCTAAAAGCTTGCTCAACTCCTCATCATTCCGCACCGCCAACTGGATATGCCTCGGCACAATCCTGTTCTTCTTGTTATCCCTCGCCGCATTCCCAGCAAGCTCCAAAACCTAAATCAACAACACAAACGGAAACCAAACGATCAAATCACCACAAATCTAAACTTATCCAATCAAACTTAGACGAATAATTGAATGCGATCATCAAAACTAAATCAAAATCAATCAGGAATCAAACACATAAATAGATTATAAATGCTCACCTCAGCGGCGAGGTACTCGAGAACGGCGGCGAGGTAAACCGGCGCGCCGGCTCCGACACGCTCGGCGTATTTACCGGCTTTCAGAAAACGCGCAATTCTTCCGACGGGAAATTGGAGGCCGGCTTTGGATGAACGAGAGACCGATTTCGCGGATTTAGGCTTTCCTCTGCCGCCTTTGGCGGAGGCTGCGGCTTTGGAACTCATTTTACGGCGGCGCAATTCGCGATTGCAAACCCTAGAAATGTTGGAATTACAGTAATCTGCATGAAAATCGACTTCTATGAATTCGTATAGAAAGATGAATGTATAATAGGGGGGGTGATACGGAGGTTTATATAGAGTTGTACTCCATTTTGATTGGTTGGCGTCCTGCCCCGCGGATCGCCAGCGTGGCACTCGAATTAGTAGAGCGAAGATTGAATTTTTCTACTTTAATTTGGAAAATTAATTTTGGCGCCAAAAATTGGAGCTGAATATTTTTTTTTTTGGGGTAAGAATCGCGAATATTAGGTTTGAGCCCAAGGTGATAGTAGATTGGGTTTAATATATAGTGTAATTCTAAGAATATCGGGCATAGTATCCAACAAACACAACACCATATAATAATATTTTAAAATTGTTTATACATCATTGCTACTACTTCTCATTATCTCATATAGATAGCTTTTCAAAAAATTCTTGAAGTTTGGAAATATTCCAATAATTTGTTTTTAAGAATTGAAGTGTTTTTTAGGTTTTCTTGGAGTGTAAATCGATGTGTTCTTGATCTTAAAATACTCGAGTAAGGTGTTTCTTGCCTTTAGAATAACTAGAAACAAGAAAAGAGGAAAAATATCAAATTTTGAATGGAGAGAGCATGAAATTGGAGAAACAAATAGTGAAACCTTTTACATTTCATAGAAACATATGAACATCGCAGTAAGACCATTGATGAAAGCAGGCAAATCTTACATTCTATCAACAAAAACGCTCCTAAATTTAACTATCAGACGAAAATCCTTCTCCCTAGCAACAAATCAAGCGTAATTTCCCTAAAATTCCTGAGAAACGGATCCAATTTCTCCCTTTCCTTTACCAGCGCCAGCTTTCTTCGGCAGCAGAGTCTGGTTGATATTAGGCAAAACACCGCCGTTTGCGATGGTCACAGACCCTAGCAATTTGCTCAACTCCTCATCATTCCTCACTGCCAACTGGATATGCCTCGGAATGATTCTGTTCTTTTTGTTATCCCTCGCAGCATTACCAGCAAGCTCCAAAACCTGAAATTCAACAATCACACATCAGAACCACCACAATTTCAATCGAAAATCAAAAGCGGACAAACAAAAAGTGAGACTCCTCCGCGTACCTCGGCGGCGAGGTATTCAAGGACGGCGGAGAGGTACACAGGAGATCCAGAACCGACGCGTTCGGCATAGCGTCCTTTTTTGAGGAAACGCGCGATTCTGCCGACGGGGAACTGGAGTCCAGCTTTTGAAGATCTTGAGACGGCCTTCGTCTTGGATTTGCCGCGGCCGGCGGTGGTTTTGGTGGCGGTGGATTTCTCAACCATGATTGTTGGTGAAATTTCTGGTTTTGGAGGGATTGTTGAAATGTTTAAATTTGCAGAGAAGATTTTGACTGTGTGTGAGATGGAATGGAGGTGAAGGGCGATTTATATAAGGGATATGTCTGTCCTCCTGATTGGTTAGTTGGGATTCACGCGGATCGGTGATGTGGACGAGAAGGCTTTATCTATCTGGATTCTCATTGGTAGATTGGTTGTTCACTGAGATTGTCAACGTGGCAGTAAAGTTTAAATTGGGCTATATTATTTAACGGGCTGCTAGGTCCATTAAATCAAATCTTCCTCTTTGGCCCATATTCAAAGAGTAGTAAAATTATAAAAAATTGGCGTGTATAGAGTATGGAAATATTTGATTTCAGACAAAATTTGAAATTAAGATCCAATTCTAAAAGAAGAAAATTAAAATCCAAATGTGGATATGCATACATCGAAATTGGTGAAGATATTGATTTTTTTTACAGATTTGCTACACTGCATAAGTTCACATACTCTTCCTCTCATCAATATTTTATGCCATCATTCTTTACTTACTTTTGGCTATTTATTGTTATTTTCGGTTATTGTTGTTCATTGTATCCCTTGCTATTGTTTATTACTACTGAGTGCACTCAGATTTTTGTTCATTGTATTCACATAATTCGAAGGTTAATTACATATTTAGTACTATCATAATTTTGGTGAGCATCATTTTTTTTTTAACACACACCCTCCAGTGATCAGAAAGATTTGAATTTGAATCATTTTCCTGGAGAAAGTATTTTTTATTCACTTGTATCAATCCTTGCTGGTTTGGTGAGTATCACACTTATACTAGTCGTGTTGAATCATTTCCATAATTTTACATTATAATATTCTTTGTCCCAAACAATTGGTTATATTTTTTAGAAAAAATGGCTTTATTTTTAAAGTATTGGAAGCAAAAAGTGTATTTTTGTCTTTAGCAAAGTTGGGAAAATGGCATCAAAGACACAGGAATTAATTCAACAATCTTGACCACATTTTTATTATATAGAATAGCAAGAGAAGGAAAAACTACACCATATTGAATCATTATCTTCCACCCACTCTAATATAGGCTGGTTTATTTGAAGCAAAATTAGTCATCGAGAGAGACAGAGAAAGTTTTAATATTGAAATGCGTAAGGCATAACTCATAAGGAATATGCGAGCATTTTTTGCGAATTTTAAGAGTACTAGTCAAACTTATGAAGTTGAAATTTTAGTTTTTTTCTTTTTTCTTTTTAAGTTGTTGAGAATTCGTTTATGTTTGTGTTATGTTTAAAAAATATATATTGAATTAATAGTTTTGGTATACAATTATTTTTTAATAATTAAGCAAAAAGTGGACATTTGTTTGCATCGATGATGATGAATGCTTATGCAGGCTCGACATGACATACCAACTAATTGGAGCACCATTTTCAACTAATCCAAATGCAAATTTGTTAATGAAAAAGACTTAAAACTACAATAATCAATGAAGTCTTTCAAGGAATTATTGTTGAAATATTGAAGGAGTCTCAAGCTTAATGTCCAAGATATATATGACAAGAGTACAAGACTATGTCTCTACCTAGCAAGATGTATCGAAAATAACAATATCTCATAACTCATATCTATATTGCGGAAAGTCATTCGCTCAAACATTATCATTTACCATTTTGAATGGCGTGAATCATTCTAACTTTCTAAGGCAGCTCAAGAAGAGTTGCAATAAAAAATAATAGTGTCAAGATAATGATTGTAATCTAAATTTGTCCTTGATAAAGGAAAACACCTATTTAAAATTTGATTCCACAATGATATATTTAAACCTCTCCACCCAGACAAGTGGAAAACCCGCCCACATCTCACTTTAGTAACCACACTAAATGATGGTTAGGTTTAAGTTTCCATGCGTGAATACGTTTGCTTTTAGTTTTATAATAAACTATTTTTGTTGTATATAACTATAAGAGTTTTTATTTGGTGAATTGCGACGAAAAAAACACCAACTCTAACCATGACTTTTCCTCAATCAATTGTGTAATTTCGAACATTCATTTTAACTCTCACAATATTAAACACTCAGTCAACCAATTTGAACACTAGCCTAGCCTTTGTCACTTTAACACAACCAAATGTCGAGCATACTCCACAAAATCCAATAACATTGATCCAAAACTCAGGTTAAACAGCACCAAAAATAGCAAAAATTGTGACAAATGCAAGTTAGATTTTGAACCCAATATCTTAAACTTATTAAGTGATCATTTGAGAGTGAAAATTGGTACTCAATATTCCTCATAAAGTTTCAAATTATAGTAGTCCAAAACAGAGCACCGAAACAACACTGGAAAACGAAGAACTTCAGATACAACTCTAATTTGATCACTATAATTACCTTACAAAACAATCTAAACAACCTACTAACTACAGACCAAATTCAAGATTTCTCCAATTATGTACACAAAACTTACAAGAACTCCCATTTGAGTTCAATTTCAAGCCATTTCTTTCCCTTGATCATGCAAAGTGTTGTGAAGAGAAGGATGGCTCTTAAAGCACTCTAAACCATCATCACAAGAACCTACAATCCCTTTCAAGCTCTTAAGACTAGCTTTCGCCCCATGAGACAACAGATGCATGGCCACTTCCACACGCCCCGCCTCGACCGCTCGTAGCAGCGGCGTATACCCCGTTCCATCCACGAGATCAACACGAGCTCCATGGCTGACCAAGAGCCTAACACTCTCCATATGACCTTTGAACGCAGCTCGGTGCAACGGCGTCCACCCGTTTTGATCCGGGCCGTTGATCTTCGCCCCTTGCGCAAGGCAGCTCTTCATCGTGTGGACGTCATTGATCCTCGCCGCCCTGTGAAGCATGTCGCCTAAATGCAAAGCATCGTATAAATGTGAATGGCCCCGTTCCACGGCTAATCCGAATGCAGTTTTCCCTTCTTTCGTGACCGCGTGCTTCCCAAAGATTGAGTGGTTAAGCAGGTACTCGACGGCGGCAGTGTGGCCTTCGAGGGCGGCGTAATGCAGGGGAGTGTACCCTTGGTAATCCGTTACGTCGATTTCGCTCCCGATTGAGACGAGGAACCGGATCGCCTCGATTTGGCCGTGGATTGCCGCCAGATGAAGCGCAGTTTGGCAGTGAGAGTTCACGGAATTCAGATCTATGTCTGCATAACCTAAACAGAGGATTTCCATCAAATCCACCCTGTTCTTCGTCGCCGGCTCGTGGAGAACACGATCAATTTCGTTATCAATCAACGTGCCCGATTCAATCAAAGCCCTAACCGATTCCGCATTCCCCGATTTCACAGCTAGGGCTACGATCGAATCCCCGTTACAATCCCTGCCGTCGACATCCGCTCCGGCGTCAATTAGGGCAGAAATGAACCCCGATTTCCCGTTCACCGCCGCGATTCTCAGCAGAGAAGTGAGTTCCCCTTCACCGCACCACGAAATCGCCTTCGAGAAGTGGAAATTCACCTCGAGCGCCATGGAAACCGAAGGCGAGAGGAGGAATTCCGCCACCTGATTCCCCACAAACGAGATCGGGAGCGCGGCGTCCTTGAATATGTGCGGCCCCGGCTTGGAAAACAGGCGGCGGAGATCCTCCTCGCGCGCTTTTCCGGTGGGCAGCATCGACGACCGGACGACCACCGTCTCCGGCGGCGACGACAGCGGCGGGTGGTCGGAGGGCTTGTGGAGGGTGAGGGTGAAGGAGGCGGAGGAAAGGGGCGGGATTATGGAGAAAGATTGGGGGAAGGAAAAGATTGCAGGGTTGGAAGATGTTAGAGAGACTGCAACAGCCATGGTGTGCATGAGGTTGTGGAGATTGAAGGTTTGGCTGCATTTTTGGCCGCTGAGGAAGACGATGTCGATGGATTTGACGTCGGGTTTGATTAATCTGTCCATTGCTGTTGTCGTGATTTTTGTGGGATTGGTTGATGAAATTATGGAGCGTGATTACGTAGGGTTGATTTGGAATTTGGGGTTTTTTAATTGTGGATTTTTGTGATTGGCTTGTTGTTGATGATGGTGAAGTTTGGGGAAAATGAGTGAGTTTGGTTTGAAATTTGGGTGACGTTTAGCATGGGAGGCCGTGGGAAAGGTACAAATTTAATTGTTAAGTTAGTCTTGGTGGGGAAAGAATGGGGAAATGAACGCAGCTGATTGACTAGGCCATGTTTACTTGGTCATTTTATATTGGGCTGTTAGGATGGGTTTTTTAAGTTTGTTTGAGAAGTTTCTAGGAAATTGCTTGCTTTTGCATTTATTGTCAATTATCAACCCTAAGGACCCCCACACTCCGGCTTAACGAAGTATGTGGGAATAGATAAATCAGGTACTTAGCGACTTATTAAGGGAGAGGTGTGCTCCTCTCATGACTACAAGGGGCTCACCCTCAAAACTCAAATTGAACTCAAGAATAAACCTCTCATACTGCAATCTGTGGGAATTAATGTTAATCCGAACCATTATGCGGAGATCATACATATGTGTGTTGTTAAAGTCTACATATAACATGAGTATTAGTTTTGACTTAAATCCAGTTGGATCAAACCAAATATACAAGAAAGAGAGTATTTTATATGATTGATATAAAGTTTAAAAAAAATGATAAATCAACTGTCAATAGGGGTTGGACTAAATAGTCAAAATGATTCTTTTCTTAGGGTAATGACTCAAGTTAGAATCTCTCTGGTTATTTGCAGTGTGTGTATGTGTTGTGTCCAGCCCAAAACGCATAAATAAAATAATATATTAAATTATTCTTTTCTCAATATATTATCGAAGTAAACCAGAGTGTAAGACAGACTAATCAAGAGAAATCAAATCAAAAACTTAGATCGTCATATCTCAAGTGTCTTATTTATAGAATATCGGGACTTAGCATTTAGTTATTCACGTTTCTTAATTATCTTTCATGTTTTTTTTATCTAATTTATTACTATCTTATCGAGTTTGCTAGTTTACTTGCACAATATGCCTTCTATTCAGGTTAATGTGCTTTCTTGATGCTTTTGAATTGAGACTTGAGCTTAATTTTATCCATGTATTATGTTGAACCTTAGGATTTAGAGTAGGTTCCCAACAATATATTTTAAAAAAAATGTAATATATCAACTCATATGATTGTTAGATTCAACCAAAATTGGATCTTAGGCTCGAATTTTCACTAATTGGATGGATTGAATGTAATAGAGATCTATGATACTTTGAAAGTTGAAATTATGTACAACCCAAAAGAGGAAACGCAAAATCTTTATCAAATTTGGACCATAATAAGTCCTGAACATCCCAAAAATTATGATTCATGACCTATGTACTGTGGGCTTAAACCAGATCATGGGCCTTATTTTGGGCTTCACAATATTTGCCAGTCGGCCCTTTTAGCAAATACAGTTTTAGTAGGCAAATAGTGTGGCCCATAACCCAAATTGGGCTGTATGTAAAGCCCAGAATAAATGTCTATGAAAAGTTTTTGCAGTTCCATCTGTCGTCATTTTCTTTGTCCCCGTCATGGCAATCGTCATTCTGTCACCATCACTCGGATATTGCAATCTTTCGCATTATCTCTTCACGGCATAAATGGCTAAATCACTTTTTTAACCAATTAAAAAAGACAAAATTATGTTGATTAATTATAGCCATGATAATATACATCAATCTTAATTATATCTGCAATATTCTTTCCTCTGGTATGTGAAACATTATCTTTCAAGACCACAAACCTAACTTTCGTAGAAAATACTCAATGACCCTATAATTAATAGTTCATTCATTCAAACGTGTGACACGAAGTGACAGCATTGTTGCGTATAACCTCTTCATTGGTATGAATATTCATAACTTCAAAGAGCAACCCTACTCCGCGCGTTGGTTCTCTCGTCGGGCTTTCTCCGACTATTTTCTCGAGAGATGGCCAGATGTATAATTCTTGAAAAATTTAGGATCATAATAATAGTTGTGTAATCAAATATTTAAATACAAAATTTCTAATTAAATTAACGTATGTTTGTCATTTAATGAGTTTATGGGGAATTATATATTTAAAAAGAAAATGGAGAATAAAAAGTCAAAAAGAGAGGGATTATGGTACTCAAAATTCCCATGACTCCCAACAAGTTGGCGACACAACCTAAGAAGAAACGAAATAACAATATTATCATCACAATTGACAATACTGTGTAAATTAACAAGTGTTGGTAATACAGCAGGAACAACGTGGGGTTGTTTAATAAGGGATGGTGGTCAGAAAATAATTAATTAATTAATTAACAGCTATAAGAATAAGAATATATTAAATAAATAAAAGAAAAAGTAAAGGGGAATGAAAAGAGAAGACAAGAGATGCACTACTAACGCGTAAATTGACGTTAAATTGGGTGACTATTTGTCTTAAATGAGGTGTAATAATAAGACACCAAATTATCCAAAGGGACAGAAAGATGAGAATTGCATTTGCTGCATTGCTTCTTTTACACACCCCATCAATCAACAACAACATTTCTGCCTTCATTCATGCACTTACCCACAAAGTTTTCACCCCCATGAACCCCTACATTTAAATTCTGAGATGAATATTTTTCTTACATAGTAAGCTCATAACTTTATATCGGGCTAGATTAATGGTACGTGATACAAAAACGTGTTCGTTCCAACTCTTTTTTTCAATAATTAATTTTTACAGATGAGTTGTGTCGTACAGAACAATTTTTATTCTAAATCGTTATTTCCACTTTATATATATTCGATTCCTACAAAATTTACGTTCTAATTTGTCCTACAATTTTAGACGTGAGAGAATTGTATCAAATATATCATGCCGTCCAAACTTTAAAGATGTGTTTAATTCACAATCAACTCCACAATACTCTCCTAAATGATTAGTTTTTGGGGAAGAATTAATTATGAGTAAGAATTTGTATATCTGAACTCTGACCAAATCGGTAGTGATTTTTAAAAGAAACTCTAGAAATTTCCTTCCATTTCACTTTGTGAAATTACTACTTTGCCCTCCCCTTTTAAGTACGAAAAAGAAGAGACAAAAATAGGAAAATCGAGTCAATCCCCATTTTCTCGATTAACCAAAAAACAAAAGAAAAAACCCTAAATTTTATTTTCTTCAAATATAAAATAAGTTGAATGTATCGAGGTAGGAAAACCACCCCATACCTAAATTGTATATACTTCACTATTGCCACATGTAAGTACACATATATATATACATACACACAATTATATAGAGAGTGAAAAAGAAAAAAAAAAAGATGAGAGAGGAGGCTTTGTTGCTAAAAGACAACGAGAAAACAGTGAGTTTATGGGGAAAAAGAAATTGTTTCGGTCCAAAAAAGAACATATGATTAATGAGTGAACCGTTTTTCCACTTAGTGGAATTGACCCCAATTTTGCACTACCTGCCAAACCCCTCTTCCCAGTTGTTGACCTAACGTACTAAACCCCAAATTTTCATTCTGGCCCCATTTCTTTTTCTTTATTTTAATTAACCCCCTTTTTTTAATTAATCTTTCTTGTGTGTTTTAATTAATTACGATTATCCCAAGATAAGAAGAGGAAAAAGGTATTTACCCACACTAAGCAAACAACGAGATCGCCTAACGATTCTTGCTCATTTATGTTCATTTGGGCCATTTGCTTAAAGGGATTATAACAAACATGTATTTGGCCAATATCATTTTGTCATCATCTAATGCTTGATTTTTGTTTGATTATTAGATAGAATTTCAACTTTGTCTGCAACTTATTATACGGCGACACGGCTCCCATGTTTAATATTTATGACATCTAACTGTGGTTGTTATAGTAAAGGTTGAATTTTTAATTCGAAAAGTCTCCTATATTTTGATTCAACGAAATAATTAGAAATATAAATCAAGTACTCAAAAACAGTTAAGGAGGTGGTATGCCTTTCACAATATACAAGAGTCCCCCTCAAAATTCATCTTGAGTTAAAAAATGATGGTTCCACACTGCAGACCGTGGATTTCAAACCTTCCACTTTGCAGTAAATTTGTCCATTCAAAACCACATGAGTGACGTCATTTTAAATGAAACGACATTTTATGGTCTTTTAAAGTATTTCTGTTAACAAGTTTCAAATTTATAACCTCTTAAAAGGATAAACCTACTCTTAATAACCTAATTAGTCACCCACTAAACTATGATGTACGGATATAAATACGACAATTCAAACATGATACAATACAAATATAATGAAATATATATTTTTTTTCAAAGAACATGCCCATAAGAAATATGAAATATCAGATACATATCTGATATAATACGACAAAATAAAATTTAGAAATATTTGTGCATTATTTCTGATAAGGAATCAAGTTGCATTGAATTTAGTGAAGAATTTTGGAAATTGTATTTAATAAAGGGACTAAAAAAGAAAGGGGGTTTAGAAATGCAAATAATTGGAGAAGCAGAATATTGAAAGTGAAGTGCATAATGGTAGGGGAGGGGTTATAGGGGACACGTGGAGCTATGGCGGCAATATGTTTGGCATAGTGTGTATGGCACATGCTTAGCCACCTCTAATACGACAATCAATCACTACTTCTGTCGCCCCCCCACTTTTTCCCTATTTTATTATTATGAATATTAAGGATTCTGAATTTTTCGGAAAATTATGAAAATTGAATTTAATTTTTAGTTCACTCTCCGAATCGAAAATTTTTTTCGTTCACTTTCCAATTAAATTTTAAATTTTTACTTTACTCCCCAATTTGGGCAGTATATACGCAAAATCATGATTTAAATACGTAATATCACGATTTAAATATGCAATTCCTGAATTTTGATACGCCTATTAAAACTCAAGAATTGCGTATTTAAACTGTAATATTGTGTATCTAAATCGTGATAAGTGAAAATTTGAAACTCAATTGAAAAGTGAACTAAAAAAATTTCAATTTAAGGAGCAAACTAAAATTTTTTCAACTTATGGAGAGTTTTATAAAATTGCCCCATATTTTTTTCTCATTTGGAAATAAAGGAATTATTCCATGTTAAAATTATTTTATTTTTTAAAATTCTGGATTTGTTTGATTGTTATAGGTGGAAACATAGTAGTGGAGGCCTTTATTCAAAACACTGACACGTCTAAAGAATCTTAGTATTACTATATTTCTGCATGCCTTTTTATTGATTCCTATTTATATGATTCTAAATATATATTATGTTGAATACATATCATATTAACTTAATATTACTGTTATGCTAATTTTAGTCAAAAGTTTTGTATTTCAACCATTAAAAATACAAATGTTGTTAATTATTTTTATTAATTTAATCAAACATCTCAGTTCTGCATTTTTTAAAACACTTTTTTAACTACCGTGAGTACCGAGTAGTTTAAGCCTTTAAGGGCTTTTGTTCGAGACAAAAAGGAAATTATTTACAAATTATTGTGTGTAGTAATATATAAAATACGTAAACTCATTAAGTGATACGAACCTGAGTTTCATTCTATATTTGTAAAACCCTTTTCGATTTGTTGTTTCATTCTATATTCGTAACGTTCATTTTATCAATATTCTTATATAAAAGGTGAAATTCAAATAAATTTATATAAAATATTATTTTTAGTTTATTGGTGGACTAAAGCAGATTGGAAATTTTCCAGTCCAAGTAACAAAACTAAAAAGAAAAACTTTGGAAAGACTTGGTTTTTGCCTTTCTTTTCCACGATTTGCATTAGTATATCAAGCAAAAGTGGCAAAAATCTTTTCCTTGTGTGAGGAGAAAAAGAAGTCTAATCAATCATGTAGATTTTCTTTCTTACCTGTTCTGTTCCTTTTTCCCCCTTCCAAATGCTTCAGAATTCAGAAATATTAAGGCTTATGTTTCATTTTAATTCTTTTTTTTTAAGTTGCTATTTCTAAATCACTTTTTAAGGCCGCGTGATGAGGGACTAAAGTCGCGTTTGTTGGCGTTGGTACTAAGGAGTAAGGACCACGAATTTATTGAAGCAACATTGGATATTTCGTATTTCAAGAACCCCTCCTCATTTCTCGTGTGAACTAATATCAACTTTTTGTTGCTTTGTGGCCATTAATGATTGACTCTAGGTCATCATTCATTTTCTAAAAAGAGAATTCAAATTCAATTTCAGTTTGATCAAATTAACCTAATCAATTATTAAAATTTCCCGTAAAAACCCACAAAGAATTCCAAACAAAATTTGGATGTGGACTTAAGACGATAAAAATAATATATCATCAAATCAATTACAACTTTTTTTATCGAAAAATAAAAATTCTAAACATTGAATTATTAAAAAAAAATGAAAAATTGGTGTACTTTTATTAAGCAAGACATCAATATATGTTTTTTTGTGTGCCAACGGTGCTAATAATTCTTGATTTCTTTCTTTAATATATATATGATTTGTGAGTTCAAATTCCTTTCACCTCATGGAGGTGCCCCCTTAAAAGAAGCACATCCATATGTGTACTTGCATCCAAGTACAGAAGAGGAGTGTCCTCATTTTGATTTTATATATATATTTTTCTATAAATACAAAATTTCAGTCATTTATTTTAAATATCTTAATCTATATCAACAAGAATTTGATCAAATGATTAATAAGTTCATTTATTAGGGTAAGATTCAAAATCTAAACATCACTCGTACATGTTTATAAAATTTAAAAAAAGAAAAACACTCTGCTCAGATCGATTTTATGAACTCAAATCACAAAAGGACAACATAAATTCATTCAATTGGTTAATAAATTAATTGTTAAAGACAACATCATGAATGTGAATTCCTCTTAAACCTTTCAAGGCACAAAAGTAAAAGAAAAAATCATTTTTAAAAAATAAGATATTGACTATGACTATGTGTGCAATGTCATGAAGATAAGTTGTCCCGTTTCAATCTTTGAGCGCCCCCGGTGGGTCCCACCCCACTAGACCTTCCTAGTATCGTCTCAAAAATGAAAAGAGGTGGGGGCCCCCAAGCTCTCTGCGCCCCCCGCGTGACCAGCACGTGTCAGTATTTTTATACGGGGAAAAGTATACTTACGCCACACAAACGACAAAATCCAACGCTAAATTACAAAATTAAAGAGAAAAACTACAGTTAATTAAAGAAATAAAGCCTCGCGGGCCCCACACCCGAGTTCTGACAGAAAACATGCCGTCGACGCTAAACGACAAAACGCGTGTGAGTCACGTGGCGGTCCTGCAATTTGCGCGGAGGGTGGAGGGTAGTTTGGTCAATTCGGGGTGGAGCGGTGACACGTTCCGTTTGCTTGGCGTCGGCCGCACGCAGGATAGAAGCCGATTGTATTTGTTGTGTTCCCTTTTCTTGGTCTGTTTTTTTTAGGAGTGCTAATAATTACCAATAATTTTAATTAGAAATTAATTCAATTAAATCAGGATAATAAAAGAATTTACATTTTAAATATATATTAAATAATTTGTAAAAACTTTGAAATTTTTAAATATTAAACAATAAATATAATACGTTTATAATAATAATTAGTTAGGATTTGTTGAATCGAATTATAATTTTAACTTTTCGTGACATACTAAGGACGCCTATGGACTATGGACAAGGCCTTTGGAGTTGGACTACTTCCGAAACCATCCTTTTCTTTTCATTTTTCGATATATATCCGTAAATTTTTTGTGAATTTATCTCATATTTTTATGTATTTTACTTTTTTGACTTGATTAAACTGTAAAATACGGTGATTTCAAATGATGGACATTTGGAGATATTAATTTAAAGGTATTTCGAATCAGAAAGTTTTAAATTCAATTATTTTGATCGAATATTTTTAATTTTAATGAGTCATATAATAAGTATAAAATACATATTTTTGATAATACTGATTTGCCTAATCAAATTGAGGCCGAAAATATGTATTAAAATGTGAAGCGACTAATGAATG
>JBBMKE010000001.1:25471082-25482738 GCA_037834125.1 Lippia alba | reverse complement strand
TTTCAAACTCCAAGGGGTGCTTTGTGTAATTTGTAGATCTTCGTTTCTTTCATAACTTGTGGGGATCAACTGTATTATATAAATCCCGCAGGGGGCATAAATGTGATTGTCCCAACAAAATAATGGATCTTCAGCCTAATTCTTCTCCTTACATTCAATACGTATTCGATTTTGAACTTTTCAGGTTAGTGGGGTCCAAGTTGCGAAGTTGGA
The DNA here is from genome assembly GCA_037834125.1 of Lippia alba. Taxonomy (NCBI): domain Eukaryota; kingdom Viridiplantae; phylum Streptophyta; class Magnoliopsida; order Lamiales; family Verbenaceae; genus Lippia; species Lippia alba. The sequence goes on along the minus strand of JBBMKE010000001.1, from coordinate 25,482,525 downwards.
GCACCACAAATCGACTGTGAGAGATTGTAGTTGGCACCCATCTTTTCCGATGTTGGTTAGCTCTTCTTGGGACGGAGATGTAGTGAAATGGGAATTTCCCGGAAGTGGAGAGGCCATCCTTCCTGCAAACAAGAAGAGAATTCGGAGGAGACATTTTTATTAATGGGGATTTAGAGACAGTCGTTTCATGATCGAATAAGGGCGAACCCTTTTCCGCCCGTTTTGTGTCCATGTTTTGTTGAGAAATGAAATGTATATATACATATATGACTGTAAAATTGTACACTTGTGTGCAGTTGTAGAAGATCCATACTCGTGCTGTTATGTCATTATGTAAAAGACTATAAGTTAGACAAATCCATCTCCTTGGTTAGTGTTTAAAGAACTTCAATTGCAATTTGATTGTTTTTAGTGCGTAATTTTGATTTTATCAAAATGAGCAACACAATACCTTTTTAATAAAAGGGGATAAATAATTTTTACCATCAGAATGATGCTCAACACTTTGTCATTTGAAGTTCAAATGATAAAAAATATTTATCCCTTTATAAAATCATTGGTAAACTGTATGTGTATAGTAAAATATAACACACTCGTCATATAATAGTGGAGTTTCGATAAGTTTCGAATTACAATCACGATTGTTGAGTATCAAGTCGGGTTCGTATCAGAATTTTACCCTAACTAACGGGATTATATGCTTGTAGTAAATTTCCACATGCAATAATCATTAGATAAAGTTTTTTTTCAACTAATCCTTACACTGAAATCTGCACTTAGGCTCGCTTTCCTACAAACTACACACATATTTGTGGGAAATCTTTAATTAATAATAACATTCGATGCAACAAATAAAGCCTTTTGGAAAAATAAATAAATTGGCATACATCTTCACCAGGCAGCAGCACAACATTCTAAAATCTCTTTCGACCAAAACACCAACAAAATTACAAAAAATAATTAAAAAAAATCCCTTTTTCTAAACACACATAAGAAATTTAATTATATATGTTTGTAATTGTAATATAAAATTCACATACACACATTCCTATCCCTTGTGCACATGAATTAGGGATTGAGCGAGGACTTCCATAAAGTCCTAATTAATGAATTTAATTAAAGTTTTTTTAGAGTCTTGCATGAGAAGAAAAAACGAATCTTTATTTAATTATTAGTATTTCTTTCTTTAAGATAAAGAAGAAAACAAAAGATTGGAAATCTTAAATGATTAGCAATAATTGAGATATGGGTTATTAAGTAATCAATCTCTTTGTATTGCATTAACAAAAGCAACAAAAAAGAAGTTTCATTTCATGCAAGATTCTAAGTCACGATTTCATGTAGGGCCTTATTACCACTATTAATATTTATCATTTAATTTTATGCAATATATTTAAGTAATATAAAACAAAAGATAAAAAAAATTATAATAATAATTGAATAAAAGATTGGACATAATATTATGAATTGTAACTGCGAGGGACCATGCAAATTACTTGGAGAAAAAGAAGCATAATTAATGCCCTCGATTTCAGGCCCAGTCCCCTACCCAGAAACACCTTTCCTTTAGAAGCTAAAAAGTAAAAGTAAAGAATGTACCAACATTTCAATAATTCATATGTATTAATTACTCATTTCGAAATATTTGATTTTTGTAATGTGTAATATGTGTGTGTCATAATGGCTATCAAATCTTGTAACACGAGCACTATTTATAACTTCCATTAGTTCCAGTTGGCAATTTCACTTTTGCGTGACAAAATTTTGCATAGTTAGATTATTGCCAACGGCATATTCTTGCAAATATCGCCTTGGTTGAAGAAATCATATTAAAATTTTAATTGTTTTTATTTTTAACTTTAATTGATCATTTGTTACAAATATGACCTAATTCGACTTTTTGGTCGCAAAAGTAATTGGACTAAAATCACATGTCATCCACGTCTCAATGACATGCAAAAATATGCTTTTGTTTAATAATGAAAACGGTTGATTTTTGAGGCTGCATTCATGTTCTCTCGTCAATATGAATATTATTTAATTTATTACTCTGTCTTTGTATTAATTCAATGCAAATGATGTATTATCCAATAATATTTGATAACTCTTATCTCATTAATTAATTTTTAAAATCCACACCTATTACTTTACAAATTTGTATTGCTTTGTAATATTGTTGTAACCAGGGACAAAGGCAATTATTTATTTTTGTATATGTATTTTGTCATATTTATATTTTTATCCCTTTAAATTATAAAATTTATCCATTTTATTTTTTAATATATATTTTAAGTAAAATTCTGGTTTCGCCTTGTATGATTAATGTAATAATATAAAAAGGAAAAAGCAAAAAAGAAAGGCAAATGTTGAACTAATCTCTTTTTTGACTGTCAAAATCTTGATTAACAAATGATTCCCCTTTAAATAGAGCAAGACAAAGCCAACATTGCCCACAACCTCAAAAACCTTTTTCTCATGAAATTCTTGAATTATTATATTTAAACCCCAAAAGCCTTTTCTTTTTGGTATTTTAATTGGCATAAAGTCCCAAGAAGAAAATCTCCAACATAAAAGGCCAAAAAGCTTCAACTTCTCTTAATCTTGACCACAACATTCTACATAAGATCAACTGCTCCAAGAATTATTTCACTAAAGACAAATAGAAAAGGCATTTTAGTGAAGAGGATTCATATAAAATATGATTATATGTACAATGCTATTCCCGACAACTCCCAACGTCTTCTGATTCAACAGTGCTTCCCCAAATGAAATAAAGCAATACCCAATCAGTATATTCTATAATTTATCAATTCGTCGACGCAAGCACAAGATAAATATAACGACTTAATTTTTTAAAAGGGTCGATACATCTTGGACATAGATTATATTTTGATTTTTAAATAAGAAATATGTATATAATTACATAACATGAAACATCAAGAAAATATAAGCTAGCACCATGATGATCATGATCAACCCTAATTCAACAAAATTGGGGTGCCAAATTGTAATTCTTTCATATATGCACACTTGTGAAAATACCACCCCTTTAATATTGAATGTCATCGGACATTCGTTATGAAATTCTAAGAAAAAATTCGTGTTACGATGCACGAAAATAACATGCAAAGTTCAATCATGATCAACTCCTACAAGTGCAACAACAATAGACTTTTAATCATGATATAATTAACCACAAATAAGTAAATAATGCCATTAATTTCTAATTACAAAAAAGATGATCAACCACCATTGCAGCTCCACTAGGATTGTGTTTCTGACTCATATCCACAATTACCATCTTAATTACCACCTAATTCCCCATAAACCAAAACAAATAAATGAATCTCTTTTTCATCATTTTCCACTTATACCCAATAAACCCAAAACCACCAGACATTCCCCATATGTAATACCCCTCCCCCAAAAACCCAAAATTCCCATCTTACCCTTTCCATTTAACACACTGCGTAGTAGGCCTTGTTTTCTGCCTGCCCGCCTTTAACGGGCAGGGCGTCTGTACGGGCAGCACCATACAATTATACTGCAAACACAACGATGTGCTCAGAGGAATCTCCACCGTCGGATTAATCTCGATCCCCGTCAGATAATTATGCTGCAAATAAAGTATCTGTATACTCGCCGATAACAACCGGTCCACCAACGAACCGGGGACCTCGCCCGTGAACCGGTTGTTATTCAGGTACAAATTCTGAACCGTCGAGAACATCGGAGATATCTCCCCCGAAAGCCGGTTATAGCTGAGATCAACGGTCTGGATCCTCACTTCCCCGACCGGGAGAACCGGGCCATAGAACTGGTTCCTCTGCAATTGGAGATTACTAATCGGGAAGCCGAATAGATTGCCCGGAATGCAGCCGGTGAGCCGGTTCATGCTCACGTCCAGGTAGTTCAGCCGGTTTAGACGGGACAGAACCCGGTCTATCGGACCATCGAGCCGGTTCCATGATAATGAGAGGTACTGGAGAGATGAAGGGAGAACCGGGAGCGGACCGGTGAGATCGTTGTGCTTTAAATCGAGCCGGGTTAGTGTGTGAGAGAGAAAAGGGGGAACCGAACCGGAGAGACGATTGTGGCAGAGAATGACGTTGGACAACGCCGGTAGGGTTCCGACGGAGAATGGTATACTTCCTGTGAGCTGATTGAAGCTGAGATCGAGGGTTTGGAGGCCGCGTATTTGGCCTAAACCTGGCGGAATGTCGCCGGAGATGAAGTTCCGGCTGATTGCTAAGAAGCGGAGGTATTTCAATTGAGAGAGAGTGTGTGGGAGAGATCCCATTATTCGTCCGGGGACAATGGTGAACTCGGCCAGAGAGGAGAGTTTTCCGATGGCAGGATCGATTCGGCCGGCGAGGCCAGGTGAACCGGCGCGAGGATCGCCCAGGTTGAGAGCGATCACCTTGTCTCCGGCGCAGTAGACGCCGGCGAAATTGCAGGGGTCGGAGGTGAAATCCCAGGAGGCGAAGTAATTGGAGCCTGGTAAATCGTTTAGGCTCTTACGAATCGATTGCAGCGCGAGGAAATCGATCGGGTCCAGCATTGCTTGCGCCAGAAATACCAAATGGGATATGCAGAATATGAAGCCATAGGCGCGGATTTTGCTGGAATAGAGCTCCATTTTCCTCCTATTGAAACGCAATGGAGAAGGAGGGGGTTATAAAGGATTGTTGAAAGTGCTTTTCCGTGAAGCTTTAATGGAGACAGCATCAAAAGTTGCAGAGGGATGTTAAATATAGAGGCTAAAAGATGGGGTGGCTTCACATGAAAGGAAACCACGAGAACAAAAACCGAAAACAAATGTAAAAGGTCAGGATTCAAGCGTGGAAATGGGGGATTTCTACTGTGCGTTGTGGCTTGTGGGAGAAGGTGGAGGAAATGGGGGCAATGGCCGTGGCTGCACAGTGTTTTGGGGTTTCTCAACTCTGTGTTGTGTGTGTAAAATGAGTACAAGGACAGATTGTTTCATTTTCAGACTGAATTTCATAAATATATACATATATAGGAATAATTATATCTAAATTATTTTAATCTAATTAGAAAACAATATATTATTATCAAAACATTACATTTTAGACCTTAATTTTGAGAATTGTTCGTTATGTCATCCTAAAATACTCTTGATTTGTTATTAAAATCCATAATTTATAAAGATCGTTTTATTTATATTTGTAAAGTTTATGAATAATTTTATAAATTTGATTATATATATTTAATACAAAACTATATGTAAAATCGTCAGAGGCAAAACGTATTTTTACAAGATATATAAAAATTAAAATATAATTTTTTGATAATAATAAATTGCTTAATAATTAGATAGATGTAATTCACCATATATGTATTTTTTCAAAATATCAGGGTTTAAGAGGTTCATTTACTTAGTTTAGATTAATTTGCGGGGTTTAATCAGGTTCGGGTGGAAGAACGGTTGTCCGAGCCTGTGGTAAGGACACGAAGCTGAGGATGGGTGTGACAGATAAGCAGGCTCGGGTTTCGCGGGTGGTTCATTTTACGGGAACCACGTGATGGTTCGGTTGGCCCGGGTCGCTTTATATTTCTTTTTATTTTATTTTCTTATGTTTTATTTTGACTGTAAAAATGAGGGTGGTGGATGGTGACATGTGGAGGCACGTAATAAATGTCACAGGCAATCAAAGGACGCCACGTAATGAGAGAGAGGAGGGTAGTGTGACAGCTGGAGGTGGTCCGATCAAGGTTTTAGCAAACACTCGTGTTTTCTTTTTGTGGGTTGATCAAGAAATATATTCAATTTTTGGTAGGTTTTGCTTGGCTTCAATTTTTTTAAAATTTATAGATTGTTTTATACACATTTTATAAATATTCCTTATGAAACTCTTGGAAATGGGATATTTGTGTAGTAATGTTGAGAATTTTTCGATGTGCGACACATTTCTCTTACGAGCTGATCAATTCGACAATCATAAATTTTATTAAAAATCTTGTAGTACTTGAGGTAGATAATTTATTATAATGTATGAATACTTTTGAAAATATTATTTATTGTATCATGTTATATCATATCCGTATTGTAGTTTCTATACTATATCAAGTTCGTATGGTCGTATTTATATTTGTACGTTAGAGTTCATTAAAAAATTAAAGAAGAATCATTGTGAATTTAAGAATTTTTTTTATTGTGAATTTAAGAAATAAGTTGATGTAAAACAATATCGACGAAATATTTCCTTAATTCCATTAAAAAATTCTTTCAATGGGTACTAACAAGCAAACTTAAAAAACCATGTACATAATAAAAATAGGATGTAGCCTCTCTATAAAAAAACTAAATTTTATTTCTTCTTAACCAATAATTAAACATCATAATTTCACCCCAAGATAAAAGTTTTGATACGAAGACAATATTGTTTATCTTGAATTAAATTTATGTTTCTTTTATGTGAATCATAATAGTGTATTTAATACAATTGGAGGGACTTCATTAATTTATCTCAATTAACGACAAATAAATATCATTTAAAAAAATCCTAAAAATAAATATCTCAAACCATAGAGGGAAGATAAAAATTGCTCATGTTATTTATCCCCTTTTGGCAAGCGTTTAGTCATATATCAATATTTACTCAGTTTTTATAAGGTTGCATTATTATGTAATACATTTCTGTCTGTGTCGATGCATTTAATTAATTTGGAAGGTTTCTCTTTTGTACTATACGATTTCAACAAGAAATGTTATTTCTTTTGTTACTTTCAATCGAACATTTTAGAAAATTATTTTATATATAATAATAATAATTTTTAATATTTTTATTTGAATAGATATAAATTATAATAATGCAAGTTCGAAACGAATGTTGACATACAAGATACTTTATTTTAATGTGTTACATTTAATTCGTAATAAAAATAGATACATGCTTCTAAATTCTAAGACTCAAATTTCAAAATTTGTACATGCATATCTCGGGGCCACACTAAAAGTCTAAAACGCTATACTTGAGGACATTAATTTTCAGGGTCCACTAAGACAAATGCCCATTCTAACATCTTATATTGACATGTCAACAACATATCAAGCGACAAATTAAATTTTTTTAAAATTAATTATACTCTATAAGTTTATTAGGGGGAAAAAAAGTCATTTATGACCAATAATTACAACATGTTTCAATAAATGTCACTCTTGCTGTTACAAAATATAATTATATGTCTCATTAATTTATATTTTAAATATCTAATAATGATGATTTTCTGAAAATATTAATTTTTTTAATTAAAGTGGTCACATCGATTGGATTCTGCTAAAATATGTGAATTAAAGATGTGTGGCAGTCGTGTCAATAATTAGATTGGAAATATGTAGGAGAATTTGTGATTAATTTGTGATGGGGACAAGTTAATCAATATAACTATCACGTTCAACTCATACTACTTATAAAATATATTACTTAAATTGTTGAAAGATTAGAATATTTTTCTAAATTGTTTTTAAATTTCGATATTTCACTAAATAATCGTTCACCTATAACGTACAAACACATTTGGAAATACCATTTTCTAATTATTTAGATTCTAGAATATTTGATTAGGTTCTATAAATTTCTCTTTATATACTTCTTCGAAAGGGAAAATAAAAGTTTATAGGTTTTCTCTCTACGCCAGTATCGATAGTATAAACATAAAAATATCATGTTCGAATATTTATAGAATTTTACGATTTAGTCGACCGATCTTATTCATGACTTAGGGGTGTGACAAGCTAGGTAGCCTAGTACAATCGTTTTTAATTCATGGTAACAGTTGTTGGAAGCTTGAATTGAAGACACAATTTGTTAGGCCATATAATTACACACGCACTTGACTTGTACCAAGAAATATATACATAATTACACACACTAAAAGGGTCGAAAATCCATAAATACATATGAGGCCCAATATTTAATGTCTAACCAAAGAAGAAGCAGCTCAAATTTAAACAAGAAATGGCGAAACAATTGTTAATGCAGAAAATAGTGTAAGTATATATATTGTTTTTAATGAATCGATTATCTAGACAGTGGACATTTAATAAGGATCTCTCCTTTTTGGTGAATTTCTAAAATTGGTGTTTTTTTTTTGTATATTTTATTTTTGGTGTAACTTTTTGGTTTAGTGTAATTTTAGGGTTTTCCGTTTTTTGTAAAAGTGAAATTACTGTATAAATAGTGACTCCGCATTTGGTAAAAGCGGAATCACTGTAGCGAATAGTGATTAATTTCAAAGTGGGTTTAACAAAAAAAAGTATGATTGCAATGAACAGACTCATACCGGAATCACTATTCGCTACAGTGATTCCGCTTTTCTCAAATGCGGAATCACTATTTGCACAGTGATTTCGCTTTTACAAAAAACGAAAAACCCAAAAATTGTACTACACCAAAAAGTTATACCAAAAGTACAATATATTGAAAAAAAAGACACCAAAATTAGAAAAAAACCCTCCTTATTTATTAACCTTGCTAAGAAAGTAATAGTGTCAATCCAAAAGTCAATTAACGAGAACATATAAAAATGCAAAAAATTATTGTATGTATCATGTCTGGGTCCCGATGCATGCATCCACTATTAAAAACTATAAGAAATATATATATTTTTTTACTTTTGAATTTTTTTTAATCTTTTTACTTATCCTTTTTGCACTTTTTTAATGGTGGGCGCATGCACCCGAAGCATGCTAGAATTTTCTTAAAAATACTCGAGCAAGAAAAGATGCATAAATAACTTTGTTTTCATATAAGATTTCAGTAAAGAATTTTAATGAGGATACCTTACCAAACATAATTATGACAATCAAATTAGTAACTAAGTTTTAACCCATAATAATTGAATCAACCATCAAATAGTGGGCAAGATTGTGTAAGTATATACATTTGATGAATAAATAGTTGATATGAAATTGGAGTTATGCTGAAAATGGAGGAAACAAGTTGCTTAAATGAAGGGGTAAGTTTGGTACATTGGTATGATTATGGATTGGCTTCTCAAATGGGCCTCAGTAATTGCACGGGGATGTGTGTTCATTTGCACCAACCCCAACAACCAACTAGCCCCATCATCACTTGAAATAAAAAAAATAAATACAAATAAGTAATAACAAAATTTTATTTTATTACATGGATGATTACTTAATGTCAAATTTCAGTTTGTTTGGTGTAAAATCTCAATAATTGTATTTGATCGGTGATGATTGACAAATCTGATTATAGATTTATTCCATAGATTACATAAATTTTTATATTGCAGATAATCAATAAATCAAATTGTAAACTTATCCAATAAAATTACACTCAAAGTTTTGCATATAAAATGATCGTATAATAAAGTTCTTATTGAAATTTACATCCAAAAACTCGAAAAATCGCAAGAAATTATTTGCTTATTATAGGAATTGTCAATATAACGAAATCTCAACCGAATAGGTCTGATTGCACAACTCCATACATTATTCAATGCTATACATGCATAAATAGTAAAACCTATAATTTTTAACAATCTATGTACATATGTAAGGTGAAATGCCAATAATTGAAGCATTACTTGCAAACTTTTGAAAGATTTGCTTAGAGTATATCTTTGCATCATAATGGGGAGAAAAGGATGCCCTAAATTAAATGATGTTAATCATCTCAAGTTCGTTCCTTTCTTTTTTGGCCATCTTTTGGGGCTTTTGACACTAGAAGCCATAACCGATTCCTAAAAGATGTTATCTCAAATTCCTTATTATTTTTGAGAGATCTTTTTACACTGCAAGAATGTCATGTGTGTATATTTATGTGGCTTTGGTACGATGTCCCTTTCATCCAGCTACACTTCACCTTTGATAAAATCATTACTACGTAGGGTGGTCACCTTCGTCTCCATTCTTGCATTACTTTGCTTTACTTCTCAAAGTTATTTGTACATGCAATGTATGAGAGGGTGAGAAAATTCTAGCCCGAACCGACTCGATCGAACTTGATCAATTAAAAAGGTAAGTGTATTACATTTATCGTGGGATTTGTCTCTTTTTAAAATTTTCATCAGTCACAAGACAAATTTAAAACGCTCGCTCGCTCATTATACCGATTTGACTGAGCCGGACTCAAACTTTGTTACCCGCGAGAGAGTGGTGAGGTGGGGTGGGGGAAGAGGTTGAACATGCGTTGCTTGTACACAAAAGGGTGAATCATTTAAGCATCAATTGGTCATATATGTTTGGGAGTAAATGTGGGCATCTAACTATTTCTCGTTATGAGATGTGTGGTATAAAGCAAAGCCGAATAATCACAAAGACATTGATTGTCACATTAATTTTGAAGATTTTATATGACTATTGTATCGACTTAGCTAATAGGATTTGCCCGTGTGATAAATGGCTTTAACATGCACAAATTAATACGTTTCATTTATGACTTGTCTCTTGCAAAATTGATTACGTTATAAGTATATTGAAGACATGTCATCTATTAAAGTACCCAATCGAGTATATAACAAGTGTAGCATCAAATACATCATTTTAAGGTTGAATTGATCATTGATTTAATGCAATGAGATTAGATCTAGTTTATTGGATTCTCGTAATCTCCCATGTAAAGTTTTAACACCATCTACAAATTAAAACCAAGAACATATTTGATATTTATTAACAATGTCAATCCAATCATTGCCTGAATTAAATCGATCACTTCAATTTGTTATTTCTATCAATTATGGATTCAATGATAATTAACATTGAAATGAACTTTGATTATAAAACGCGTTGCATCAACCCGTTGAATTACACTATTAAGGGGTTGTAAATAATAATATTGTACCCTTAAAGATCTCATGTCTTGTACTTATAATGATTATACAGCAATTTTGTCAGTATTTAGCAAATGCTAAATATAAATAAAAATAAAAAGGATGAATCACAACTTTGCATATTCTAATTCCTAACGCTCTGAAAAGCTAAAGAAAAAAGAAAGGGAAAAAAAAGAGCAAGGAAAAAGAAAGATGGACTAAAAGTAAACAAAATGTAGCTGTAAAAGTCCCAAAAACGGAAACAAGACAAAGGGACTTCACAAAGAGCATGCCATTGCCAATTGACAAAGCAGAAAGATGGGAAAAGTGCTGTGAAGATTCACAGGAAAAAAACGGGAATTAAATTAGAATCTTTTTTATAAATCAAAATTGTGATTGCAATAACAAGGAAATTAAGTGTTTCAATATGGGATCATGATAAAGCTGAGAAAATGACCCATCACAAACCCTATGAAAAAGATGTATCAGCGTCGAATTAGCTTTTAGGATAATTGGAGTGCACCCATGCGTTCATGGTTGGGCCAAATAAATATACAGAGACGTGTTTGAAACATTTTTCCTTTTGAGAATTTCTTCGGATTTTATGACAGGAAAACTACGTTAAATGTATCTACAGAGCTAC
>JBBMKE010000001.1:25426203-25445843 GCA_037834125.1 Lippia alba | reverse complement strand
CATTGCATGTGAGGGTGCTGTTTGTGATGATTGGTATGAAGATTTTTAATATCCCGTATTTTATGCATCGGTTCTGCACTCTGGTTCTGCATATCCCATCGTATGGGGTCTACGTACCGCCTAGCCTAGGATTGGTTTTTGATTTGTCACCCATTCGCTTTGACTTAGTGCATGTGCGGACTTTCCATTTCGTACACGTGTCGAGTCTTAGTGCGGGCGATGTGGTGCCTTTCGTTTGGGGTGCTACAATATCTAGCTCTAATTCATATATTAAGCTGAAAAGGGTAAAATCGCACTCTAATAGTCATTAACGGCCGTTACAAATAAGCTAGTAACGACCGTTACCACGAAAACGTGCTGGCAACTTCAGTATGGGTAACGACTGTTACCCATTTTTATTCAAGAGGGGTGTAACGCCAGTTACACCCAGAGTTGTGATCCCTGTACCGGGTAACGGGCGTTACCCCATTTGTGCATGGGAACCGGTAACGCCCGTTACCACCACGCCAACTTCTCCTTTACCGGGTAACGCCCGTTACCCGGTTTGTGCTATAAGGGGGGTAACGCTCGTAACCCCCTCCAGACTTGGTGTTTTCTGTGGATTATGCCCCATTTCTTCGTTTTTCGTCTCCAGTACATATGGTACCTAAAATGGAGCATAAAATCACTAATAAGAGTATGAAACGACATACAATTTCTATCGAATATACGTGCAAACGGAGGCAAAATCTAGTACTAACACCCTAAGCATTGAAAAAAATAAGTCACCCATAATTCAGGTCCGACTATCTCAACATAAGAAAAATAACCATGTAACTCAAAATATCATTTGTTATTACTTAAATTATAAACTTATCTAATTAACAAAATATTATAAATTTATAACTCTAAACACATTATATACATATATTATGAAATAATTCCACTAGTTTTCCTTTAATTATAAAGCAATAGGCTAGACCCCAAAAAAAAGAAGTTAAAGAACGACAATTTTACAATATATGTTAGAGAAATTACATTAGTTAACAATGAGTAAGTATTATACACATAATGTATAGTATTTCGAGAAAAAATCAAACATCCTTTTCTTATATTTTCTTAATCAAAAGTTTTCAACAAACTTATTACATTGTTGTTTTTATTATATTATAGGTATTTTCCTATGGTTGTCTGTCATTGGAATGATCTTGCTACAAAGAGGGCCAGAAGTTAAAATAAATAGTTTATGAACATCCTGTAATAACTATTGACAAAGTCAAAGCAAGAAAATATATGGCTAAAAACTCAAATAAGTTCAATATTTTCATATATAATTAGATGTATATATCTCTATATATAAATATATAATCTTGACTTTATTATTTGTCCATAGGTGAATTTCAACTTCAAACTACACAAACATCATTTTTAGAAGTAAACCTAATGCAAGACAAAGTTCTGCATATGCAACAAAGGTAAGAATTCAAATATTCGAAATTACTTAGTTTTTTATTTCTAGCTCTAAAATGTACTCTATATGTTATTTGGTCCAAAACAAGTTCAACATCACTCGATATACATGAGTTATCAATGAAAGAGAAAATAAAAAACATAAAAGAAGTGACGCTAAGAGATATCATATACAAAAGATTTACACTATTTGAGGTAATCAATTTAATGTATTTATAATTTGGTAATTTAATATATAATAGCAACATATTTAATATTTGTTATATTTTTTAAACTATGCAGGATGCGTATAATAGTTTTAAAGGAGTTTTTGACGGAGTTGAAAATAAATCCTCTTATGGTATGAGATATGCAAAAGATACAATACATCAATAAACAAATTTGGAGAGGTTGTTTAATTTCCTACAAAAAATGCAATGCCGAAGATATGTAAACAATACTGAGGTACTATACAATACCAACCAATAAATAAATAAAAAAATTATTTTTATTTATTAAATAGTTATGAATTAATAATAGGTACAGAGTGGTGCGAAATGTTATACATGAAGGTGATAGTGCTTCCATCACATTATTTCAGGAGCCAGCAACAATGTATATGATGGTGTAAGAATCTAATTAAGCTTAAGTTACCACCAATTTAGTATTTGTTTGAGGGGAAGACCATCATTGATGGGATAGCCTCAGGATCTGGTTATCCGATTGAAGCATGAGTTCTACCAAATTAGGAGGATAACACCGTGTTTGTGGACACAAAGAGGAAGTGTTTGAGCTAGAGGTTGAAGAACAAGAGTGATGCTTAACCCAGTATATGCGTTTATTATCTCTGTAGAAAATGACTTAGTGAAGTGTTTATAAATTTCACATATTTATAGGTTGAGGGTGAGGGTGAATTGGTAAATGATACCAAGTGGTCCCGAAATTAGTGTTGCCCTAGACACGTGGCTTCATGGGATAGCTTGACGGTGACATTCCTACAAGATACCTATGGATAGGTGGTAATGGGTGTCAGGAATGTGTATATGTGTTATCCATGTGTGTCAGAGATGGTTATGGGATAAATCCGAGTGCTGGGACGCTCGGATAGATTGCGTCACTGGGACTTGTAAGAACCCTAGAGGGAAACCCTCGTGCGGAGGAGGTTCATCCCATAAGAGTGGCAGGCAGCTCTATGAGGTTACCAAACAAGCGTCAGAGTGAAATAGGGAAAACCCCTCGCTCGAGGCATGGGCCTCTGTGTATGGGCCCTAGAGAATAAGGTTCAGTGGATGGGCTTGCTTCGTTCTGAGGGCCCGTCTCTGTGAACATTTAAGCTCGAGCGTCTTTGGATCATCTACGTGTACCGCTTGGGCTATGACACGTGTATTGAGATTGGCCCGAGCATAACTTGGGTCCATCAGTATATAGGATGCTCAGATTAAAAATTGCTAATACTTTAATTTATTAAAATAAACAATTTCAAAAATAAGGTGGGTTTATTAATAATATTATTGCATTTATGTAATCAAATTAAAAATTGCTAATACTTTAATTTATTAAAATAAGCAATTAGAAAAAAAAACTTTTAACTAATAAATAAAGGGAAAATTACATCTGATTACCCTGCATTTAGGCCTAATTACAACTTAGTCCATGATTTTTAAAAAATTACAAATTAGTCCCTAACTTTTAAGAACCGTTTGTGGTCCCTAGGGTTCCGTTATGTCATTCTCAAAATGCCCCTAATTTGTTGTTAAAATCATATTTTGTAGGGATCGTTTTTTTATTTTTGTAAACTTTAGGGATGATTTTGTAATTTTGATCATATATTCAATGTAACACTCATAAAACCGTCGAGGGCATAAATGTACTTTTACAAATTCTGTTAAAAGACCTCAGATCAAACAAAATTATAGGGATTAAAATGCAATTCTTTAAAAATGATGGATTGTATTGTAATTAAGTCTATACACAGGATAGTCAGATATAATTTTTCCAATAAATAAATGAAGAACATGCGGCGCACATTGATTTCTCTAGTCTTTACTAAAAGAGTTAACAAGTTTCGGTGGCAAAACAAGAAATTGTTGCTCAGAATGAATATTTTGTTGAGAATTCAAGTTAATTACTTAATACCTACTAACAATTAACTAGAAGACCTTCTGAGTTCTGTCCTCCTCTAAAAGGGAATCAAGCTATCGATAGGATTGTCAAAGACGATCGTACCTTGGGCATCAATGCATACATTCTCGCTTCTCAAAATATAAATGATCTTGTTGTCCCATGACAAACAAAGAAAGACCTTGTTGTCTATCACAAAGTTCCCTGATGAGGGATGGTCATCAAACTAAAACCTAGTAATGAGTGAAACAACCACCTATAAGTTTGTCTCAATAATAATTCTCTCAAATTTTCTTTTCTAAAAAAGACAAAAATCTTCTCGAATTCCTAAAAATTCTGCAACAATAATCGAGGTACGTATCTCCCAAGTTATAAACAAACCCAAAAAATCGGGAGCCCATTGACATCACGCACAAGCCCCCTATGGCGGCTGATCTAATCTCCTCATACACACTACCATCCGTATCAAATTTAACCCAACTCTTCGGGGGAGGGGGGTCCATCGAGCTCTCTCTCATTCAGATTTTCCTTTTCCCGTATTGGCCTCCAGCAAAACTTAAGTCTCTAGTAAGCGGCTTCACTGCATAAACATAAGTTGGAGATGTGATACAACTAGAATCGTTTAGCACATACGTGGAGTACACAACATGAGCACGTATGATTTCAAATATTAATATTGCAGATACCAGATTCTTGTTAATGCTACAAAGGTTTATAGGTTTTTCCTTGAAAACACCCCAGTTAGTAATAGAAGCTTAAGCAATAATTAAGTTGGAAATTAATTAATAATTAAGTGAGGGCTGACTAAATCAGGACGTGTTCAACTGAGAATGCATACCGATATAATATGTCTTCATGGTTATTGTTTCGTCATTAAGAAAAGAAACAAAGTGACAGGAAACATGGCTATAAATTGGAAAGTTGAGCAGTGAGTTAAGCATACCTTTCTCGGTCTTTTGGCTAAGATCAAGTGTAGTATCTGTTCTTATCAGTTTAATATCTGATACGTGGGTCATTGGCCCACATGATATTAAATTTATTTTTTTAGGGGGAGGGCCAATAAGGCAGCTTGCTGTCTTGGGTCATCGAGCATCGCCCATGCATGCGTTGCACTATTGCACGGCAGCACGGGCCTGGCGCACCCCATCCAAATCTTAGTTACAATTTTTTCCTTTTTATTATTGGTAAGCATATTCAAGGTCAAAAATGACAACTCGTAAAAAATTGGAAGGCGGTAAGATGCAAATGCTATAATAACAACATAATTTGAATGTATTCTTAGACATAAAAGAATAATGTGAGACTTAAGTAAGCAATGTATCCTTAGAGATATTAAAAAAAAAAAAAGTAGGTTAAGGTTTAGTAGGTTTTTTCTTTTTTATAATGTTGTAAAGTATTGTAATACCATTGAATGTCATATTGATTATTAGTGTATATCCGTTTATAAAGTCTTCACATTTATTTTCATATTTGATGTGACATAATTTCATTTAAACATGTCTGCGACAACTAAGGAATACGTGGGAGACATTCATTCAAACGTGCTTCCCAAAAAACAAGATAGGACCCTTGTGATTTCTCTAAAAAGTTGAGCATGAGACGAAAAGTCGAGCGTACGTGAATCATGAAAGGAAAACTCCGTAACCTTGACGTTGTTGACCCAACATCCAGGCTCACGAGGCACCTCTGAGGCCGTATGCCACTTGAGGAGGAACTATCACCGGGTACTCTTCAAGCGAACATAATGATATCCTAGGCCTTTATGCCTTTTCTCCCACTTGGGGACTCACACGACTAACTCATGGAAAGAGTTGAACCTCGAGGGAAGGACCAGATATCGAGGGTCCCCTCTCCTCAGAGGTTCCAGGATTATTTGACCCTCATTATAGGGTAAGCAGTTACTCTGTACAATGTTGCTCTAATACCGCCACCTTATGTAGATATCATATTATTTTTGATAGTTGGTAGAACGAGATTGATGAGTACTGTTTATAGCCACGTAGTTATGTGTAGCACCCTGGAGCGGAGCACACTACATCCCCCGCACCATAACTCAGCACGTGTAACGAAATACAGACTCCACCCACGCTGATGCTACAACGAAGGAGACATAAACAAAATCTCCTCTAAACTAGGCGGCCTAGACCCTAATACAAACAAAATTAACGGAACCCTAACGGCGTCCATGGACCTCAATTGAAATAAGAGGGACTGACTTTTAGGGGTTAATATGTAATTTTCGAAATAAGAGAGACTGATTTTTAATTAGAGCAAATCTCAGGGACTTAAATATAATTCGTCCTATATTTTATTTATATTTTAACACCTCACTACACATCTTTTTTGCTATGTGATTTTCTCGCATGAGAGATTTTTTTCTCTAGTATGGAGCTGCCACTGCTGTCAATTCAACGAACCCTATTTTTCCTTCAAATACGAGGTCGATTAGATCAAATACCGAGTACTGCTATTCACCTTCAGCCATTGCTCAGCTTTCCTCCAATCCATAGACTGCCTTTCCTGATGTCCTCTCTCCTCATTCTGTCGTGTTTTCTTTTAATTTCCCTCCCTCGTCTTTACCACTCTTCCTACGTCGTTGTCGCTGACTGACTTTTTTGTTTTCTTTCCTAGGCTTGGTTATTCTCTACAGGTGCGGATAAGGGGTGGGCTTCGACCGCATCAAGCTTGACAGAGAGATTTCTCGGATGGATTGAGTCCTAACTCTTTTTGCTAATGAGTCGACTAGTTTGGAAATTTCGGAAGGGTCTTGGGAGTCGCCCGGACGGAATTATTCGTTGACTTTATTGGGGCGTCTTCCATGCAAGTTTTCAAATTTATATGGACTTCTTTTGTTGATTGCAATTTTTCTGTTGTTAGACGTGGTGCTAATAGAACATCCCACGTTAAACTGCAAAGATCGAACATGCTTCACTTGTTTGAACAAATGACAAAAGAAATTGATTGGGGAACCACCACCATATAGTCAGAAATAATCATTTCATGGGAAAAAGATAGAATATAATATATAAGCACTATAAGAAATCCTGCTGGATGGGAAAAATACATAGGAAAAATATGTAACTATTGAAAGCCCAGAAAAAATGGGGTGAAGATTCAAAGTTTTATTTGTAATATTCTTGTGAGTCATGATAATGAAGAAGAAAAAATACAGTTCATATGTATTAGTTTAGAAGCTACTAATTGGTGTAACTTAGCGCTCCGATGCTATATTAATTTTAATTAGAGGTTTTGAGTGTGAATTTCTAAGAAAACAACTACTACCCTCGATCCATTAAAATGGACTATATATATATATATATATATATATATATATTACTCTAGACGGAAACTCTTCTATCTAACTAGTTTCCTTTCACCAATTCTAACAAAACGTTTCTCCAATATCCTGTTTTTTTCTTCTTATTATTACAATTTTGTACGCAATTTTTACTAATAACCTACCAGATCTTTTCCAATAAACGCATTCACATGCGGCCATACTTGCAAGGACTAAAAATAAAGGCAAAATATTAATTGCACGATGATTTTTTAACTAATCTAACTTATTTAATAATGAATATCAAACAAAATATTATATCATCTCCCTAACGCATAATCTTGTCTAAAAAACTCGATTAAAATCAATTCACATAATCAACTCGTGTTAGTCTTTGCTAACAGAGAGAAAATCTTGATTTTAAGATCGAGAAAAGGTAAGGATTCTCCTATTTCTGGATTATTATCCTTTTCTAAGGAGTTTACAATATATATCTGCATCGTACCATCAGAAAAATATCAAATGACCTAGGCAACAAAAAGATCAATTTGAGCAAAACTCAGAGATTTTTCGGATAAAACACTGACAAATACTTCAATTAGTAATTACTAGTGTAGCATTAATAAGCTGGAAAGTGGAAACTAAAAATTACTCGAAGGTTTGATAATACATGACAATATATGTCGGTCACTAAGATGGTTCTTCGTCCCACATGGAACAGCGAAAGAAATGAAGGAAAATGTACACTATAAAAAGGGAAGTCGAGCACTGAACCAAGCATACCTTTCTCGGCCTTTTGGCTAAGATCAAGTGTAGTATCTGTTCTTATCAGTTTAATATCTGATACGTGGGCCAATGGCCCACACGATATTAAATTAATGCTTTTAGGGCGAAGGCCCATTAAGGTAGCTTGCTACCTGGGCTTTCAAGCGTTGCCCATGCGTTGCACTACTGCATGGGCCTGGAGCCACCCCACCAATGCTAGTTCAATTTTTTTATGGGACAGTTATTTCCACTTGGCCTTTCTTGTAATTAATAATTATTTTAGGGATACAAAGAGTGGCAATTGTTTTTAAATCTGAACGGGATATTATGTTAAGAGTTAATTGCTCCAAAAAAAACAATGTGATATAACTAATAATTAGCATTTTGTGATTTGAAAGAAAACCTGTGATTGTAATAAATTAGCATCCAATTAGTATTTTAAATCTTAAATTAAGAGATCCTGTAATTGTAATAAATTAGCATCCAATTAGCATTTTAAATCTTAAATTAGCATCTAATTAGCATTTTAAATCTTAAATTAGCATTTCAAATCTTACGGCCGTAGTTGTAAGGTTTTGAGTGCTAATTTTAATATAATCACAGGTTTTTTATGTTAATTTACATAATTATAGGGTTTTCATTGAAAATTTTCAAATGTTAATTTACATAATTATAGGGTTTTCATTGAGAATTTTCAAATCACAGGTTCAGAGTGCTAATTAGGGATAACACAGAGGGTATCCGTGCAAAAAATTCTTTATGTCAAGTTTTAAACGGAAGTCGAGGACATTTTACATTCGAAGAAAAATTAACTAAGCATTGCACATAAAACTAAATTAAAATGGATGATGTTAAAGCTTATTCCTCTTCCTTCTATCTTGCATCTTCTAAAAAGAAAGGTTAAATTATTTTTGTAGATAATTAAAAAGAAGGGTTAAATTAATTTTGTCGCTTGAATTAATCCCTGTTGCTACCTCATCTACATGACTTTTTGCCACGATCTGGTTGGTGCGGAGAATACGCAACCATTTTGTGCTCCAATAGAGAAAATTGTCATTTCAAGGGGAAATTAACAAAATCATAAGTCTGACACTTGATCTGAAAGTTATTTTCATGAGTAGCAACACAAATCTCAAAGGAGTGAGCTCGGTTTGCTTGACTAAACCTAGAGTCGAATTATATAAACTTAATACGGATGGAAGTCTATGTACGAGTAATCGACAAACTTAGGTTTTAGGAACACCTTTTTCAAAAGTGGCAAATATTATCTCAAAGAAATGTGATTAATTTAAGTACAGTTCACTTTTTCAGACAAAAGAAAGTCCCATGTTGCCTTTTTGGGCAACTTTCCATTAATTCTATATAACGAAATTTGAATTCATTGGGTTTAAACTATGAATTGTCCTTAAATTACCTATTTATGGGATGATATTTGCTACATTTAGAAAAAAAAACCTAAAACTTAAATTTGTCAATTGCACTAGATCGATTACGCAATTTTCCCTAATTATCTTGACCCAAACCTTCAAAATCGTTTGAATTTTTTTTTTATTAATCAAAATAACTGGTTACTAATTTTCTTAGTATATCCTTCTAAACTTGAGGTCTCTTGGAGCGTGTATTTGAACAAATCTTATGGAAAGATATATTAAGATACAACTGAGATCTTAAAATGAAATACGAAATTAAGTTAATCTGATAATTTTTTGTAATAACTATATATCATATATAGCACATATACGAGGTGATTATCTATTTGGTTTCTTAAAATAATTTTTCTTGCCCTATTAAAATAATCAATAGAATCGTTTGCGATCATTTGTTGTAAAAAATTTGTTGTCGATGGGCGCTACTTTGGCGCCCATCCCCATTGCCCGGAGGTCTGGACGCTTCAGACATAAGCCAATTAATAGTCTGGTTGAGTCGATTAGATTAGGAATTGGTTTATGAGGTTTGACTGTTACTTGAACCTTTTCATTATCTGTGGTCGCTTAACATATATCCTGGATAGATGTGTCTTTATTTGATTGTTCAGGTAATTAATATGTGAGGAGGGAGTCTTCGATAATAATTTCACGATCAGTCTGATCTATTCGCTTAAGAAAAACCTTGAGATCTTAAAATGAAGTACGAAAATAAATTAATCTCATAATTTTGTAAGAACTATATATCATATATGCAAAAGTGATTATTTATTTGGTTTTATAATACTATTTCTTGCCCTATTAAAATAATCATTAGAATTGTTTTGCTTATCAATTTTAATGTGATTCACATTTTAGTCTATATATCTTTAGATCTACAGTTCACACGATATTAAGTAACCACAAGTCCACAACTCATCTTTTTCATTATGAAAAAAATTAAATATTCCACCTTTACGAATTTTACAAAATTTCAAATTATCTATACTATAAGTGAGAAATATTGAATATGGTATCCTCTTTAATTCGTTAAATAATAAGGTACTAATATCATAAAAACAAACTATAAAATAAAATCCTCTTTATTACACGACGCTTTTTACAACAAAATGACTATCAAAGTAGGATAAAACCAGCCCTTTTTACTACAAAACGACAATTAAAGGAAGATAAAACCAACCACGAAAATGAAGTAGGATAAAATCCTCTATGTTAACTGACTCACAACTAAATTAACTGCTACTGACAACGGTACTTGATGATCCTCTTAAGCTCACGGCTTAAGTTCCTTCTGGACTGTGTTACTAGCGACGATTCCCTCGGCAAGGACCGCAACAATCGGCAACCTTTGTCTTGCGTACGGCCTTTGTTTTGCTTGTTTTGGAGCAGCACTCTTCTTCAACGTTCTTACGTTTGCGTGGAGGCCAGTTAGGTTTGCAGGGCAGCTCCTGAATACATATATAGTCACTGCAAATATTGAGTCGGAGTCTTTAATTTGGTTTTGGAGCGATTTTAGTAAAATAAAAGTGTTAGAGACATTTAAATATTTAGTAATACTCCAACGTAACGACTTAAACTTTTAGATCAAGTAGTGATTCGGTATGGTATTAGAACAACTACATACTATTAAATTGAAAATGAATTGCGCTGAATTGAGTTTCACGCTCTAAGTTAGACGCCCAAATTGGAGTCTGTAAGACAATTCTCACCTCATCAGCTAACTTTTGAGACGAGTTAGGCACAACAACTACAATTTTGCTAGATCATGTTCTAGCTTTTAGTTATTTACTTAACAAAATATGATTGTGCAAGCACTTTCCAAAATACGGGGAAAAGCAAAAGAGGCAAACAAAAACAAGCTTACCTTTTTGGGAGGGTCAAGGTTAGGCGTTGGCATCTTTCTTGGCGGACATTCTGAAACAGGGACGATAGGTAAGTTCTGGAGGGTACTAAATACAATCTCATTACCATCAGGATCTCTAGTGGATATCAGATTCACAATTATTCCATCTTCTTTTATGTCAGCTGCAACATAGTCTCTGCCAGTCTCCTCCAATCGATTCATAATGTCGAACATATTCGTGCACTGGAATCCGATGCCGTATTGTGAACTTGGATATGCACAGTCTCCCTGAATCAAATGGATCCCAATCCCATGTCCGAACAACCTATAATTTATACATCATATCAATTATATTAGTTAGGACGATTAAACGCATAAATCATAACAAACAAACTTGTATCAAAATTTATATGATATATATACCAAGCCCGTTTGTGTTTCTTATTATTCCAGTTATCATCTTTAGGAACGTCAATGCTAACAAATCCCAACACCCCTTTATAGAACTGGAGGGAGGCTTCGAGGGAAGTGCAGAGATATCCGACATGGTTCATTGCAAACAAATGATCTTCGCTTGGTGTGATTTCTAGATCAGAAACTTCTTCTTCTTCTTCTTCTTCTTTGTCGTCGTCCTCGTTGCAGCATAGGCAGTTGTCCGATTGTTCGCAGGCCATCCCCTATATTAACAAAATTGAATCAAATTAACATTGAACTAGTAACTCAATATTATTTAAATATATATTAAATTAAATTTTTTATGTTAATACGGTTAATTATAGAAAAATCAACAATTGGACATCACATTTTTACTTAACTCCCCAATTGAATATCATATTTTTATTTTACTCCCCAAGTATAATTTTCTCATAATGTAGTATAAATATTGTATAATGTAATATCTATATCCTATAATGTCGTATAATTTTAGCAATAGAGTGTATCCACAAGTGTTATGAATATATTCTAACTCTCCAAATATGTAGTATAATTTTCACAGAATGTAGTATAAATATGACATAATGTAGTATCTATATCCTATAATTTAGTATAATTTTCTGGGGGTAAAATAAAAATGTGAACAGTAGAGGGATTTTCTAAAATTACCCATTACAAATCTAAATCACTATTTAATATAATTAACCCTGTATATGTTACGTTAGTATGAATAACACCGAATGATGTATCTTATGTAGATGATATGCTAAATTAATGAATTTAGTATTTTTTCAATATGTATTTATTAAAAAAAATAATTCATAATCAGTTTAACAAATTCAAGTTTTCAACCCATTATGTAGCAAACATATTGTACTCCTATTTAGTTGTTCAATCAAGTTGAGTTTTTCACGAACTAATAAATATAAACTATTAAAATTTTAATTCAATTGATTTGACCGATTTAGATTGGGGGCTACGATTACGGTATCTATTTGTTATCTTTTGCGGTTGAAAACATAAATGGTTTGTTTATGTTGTGGCATTTAATTCCACCGAGATTTGCAACCAATTTTTAGGTGAATATATCATATATGACATCAGAAAATAGGTGTTTCTGGACATATATTAGCATTATTTGAGGCAAAGATCCTCAATAACTTTTAGGTATCATGTTTTATATATTAGCATTATTTGAGGCAAAGATCCTCAATAACTTTTACATATCATGTTTTTGGCTTCTTTTACATGATATTATTGAGGTTGGGAATCTTTTTTTGTGTACTACAAAACAAAATTGGGCCATGTTTTTAATTTTCAAGCAAGTGCAATAAATTAAATTTATCTTTTTTATTTTTCCAAAATGAAGACAGATATGATGAAATAGTGAGAAAAAATTATAATTAAATTACAAAAAAAAAATAGGAAAAGATGACAAAAAGAGAACAACACTCTCACTCAAGAACTTGGCTACCAATGAATCTATACAATATTGCATTATGATAATGGTCATATATTGTACGTATATTTACTTTCTCTCTACATTACTGTAAAAATGTAAAAATAATAATAATAACTTAATTACCCATAAAATCTCTCACTCTCTTAACTATCCAGTCTACTAAATAAAATCACCCCCAGAGAAAAAAAGAAAAGAAAATGTACTAATTTCACCTCTTTCATCAAGAATGAATCTTCCATATACCCTTTGATGGAGAAGAAGAATGTGTGATCTTCACAGTTTTCATCCTCGGCTGCCTCAGCTTATTCGTATTCGTACATTCTTGGGAATTTTCCCCTACTTTGATCACATCAACTTTCACTATGTGATGATCAGAAGTTCCTTTTGAAGATAACACGGAGTATGACCCCGGAACAAATTTATAGGGAGCGTTTGCTGATGATAACACATAATCTACTCGTGTCCCATATTTGCACGTCCCCTGTACACCTGCACCATGTTCAAAACTTAAGACACTTCAAGACCAAAAATACACGTAGGCATAAATAATCTATCGAGACAGTTATACTGATATATCCTGAGGTTTCACTTACACAAATTTCCCCTGAATTTTTTTAAATTACAAAAACTTCTCCTTACGGCCAACGCATGCTACTGTGATCATGGGTTTAATGTCATGTATTGACCAGTAAGTATCGAGAGGAAAATAGGATAGTAATAAAAAAGAAATTAGAGATCATATATGATACAAATCTTTTGACATGAGAAGTTTTTGTACTTTTCAAAACCTTAGGGGATGTTTGTGTAAATATGCTAAACTTCAGGAATGTTTCACTGTAATTATCCCTATAGTAGTTTGTGGGATTTAAGGTTCCTCATACTTTGTCCTTTGGCAATCACTACAACAGATTCACATTCTCCTGCAAAATCCTTCGCGTCCGTGTATTCTTTGTTCTTTAGATATTTCATCACCTCAACCTTAGGTGTTGGTTTTCCCATTTCTTCGTAATACTGTTAAATAACCGAAGAATATGAGTGCATATTTGTATCAAGAACTCCTAAGAAATAGTGATGAAATGTAATCACCTTCACAATATCAGTCCATCTTTCCTGAGAATAATCAGTTTCATCCAGAGAATTTAGGCCTCCGGCTAAAATGTGTGGCACTCCCGTCGATTGAATGATGGCGTTCATCTGCTTCATTCTCCAGTTTTCATCTAGATGATCAAGTAGAGTACAGAAGAAATTGACTTCTCCTGCTTGAGGAACATCAATGGTGGCTTTCAAAACATTCCTGCATGTATACAATTTTATATAGGTTATAAACTTACTGTGTCCGGACCTTACATAAAGGAACAAGATAGAAAATTTTAATCAAAATTGGGAAAGTTGATGACTTCAAGAGGTTCGACAGAATTACACAAACTTCCCTAGAGATTTATTATTACAACCCTGAGGTTTGCCGCCTAACGCATGCTTTTATCATAACAGATTCAAATTTAAATATCGGTCAGTAAGTATCAAGGTGAAATAGGATATCCATAGATGATATCATTAAGGGGAGGTTTTTGTAATTATTCAAACCTCTTACATAAGGGAACAAATTTGTGTTTTTTAAATCGGAAAATGCATTTTGATGACTTGAAGTGGGCAAGATTACCAATTTCATAACTTCCACACACAACAGACACAAAAGATTTGGGGGGCAATTTCCTATCTCACACAGTATCCGACACAAAACGGCAAAACAATATTTTTCAAAGTGTCCGTGCATACTAACATTTGATGCCATCACTAGAAAAACTCCAGTTTTTAGGCTTCAACAGTACACTTATTCAGGTCGGTGTTCTGTTTTTCGGCCATTAAATTTTTGTTCATCTTTCAGTGCTATGCTGATTTGCAAACAGTGAAAATGAGACATTCAAATTACCATTTTAAGAGGTAACATTTATATTCAATGGCTCGTATCTTCCTCACGCCATAACTGCACTAAATTAAATGTGCATTCGTATAGAAAGCAAAACACATGCACAGATTCTCCCTTTTCTCGAAAACCAGCTAATCATGCAGGTACCAGCAGTAAATAACTTTACTGTAGCCCATATCAATACCAATTTTACAGCTTTTTTTTTTTAAACCAAACTAATAATAATTAAACACAAAACACAAAATTGTTTCATCAAGAACCAAAAAGCCGCTACTTTTACCTAGAAAACTCAAATAAAAATCGAATCTTGACAACTTTAACTCAAAAATGAAGCAGGAAACACGAAGATAAATTCATCAAGAACCTGAAATCAGTGTCATCAAAGATCTTCTGAGCTTTCCATCTCTTGATCGGCCACTTGGACAGAATCGCGTTCCCGTACTCCGGCGCCCAGCTCTCCGCAAAAACATAGTTCATCCCCAACGCCGCAGCCAAATCCGATAATGGCTTCATATTCTTCTCCTCCTCCGCTTTCACATCCTGCAAAGCTAACACATCCGCGTTCACCTCCCTCAACACCTCTACAATCGTCCGAGTACTCCTCAACCTACCACCACTCATTTCCGCCGCCGTGGTGGCGGCGTGCATACTGTTGCACCTCAGCGGCGCCTTCCCTTTAACAATCCGGCTTATACTCCCCGACCCACCTGGCGAAAAATCCAGCTGCCCACTTTTCTTCAACGATATCTCATTATCCGGCAAGTTTATCGAGACCCTCAACCTCGATTTCGCGAACTTCTGCTGCTTGGAGAGGTTCTCCTGAGCTCCGACGGCGCCCGGGTGGAGCGGGGATTGCTTCAGTATGCTCTTGGGGCGATCGTTGGTCGATTTCGGTCGCAAGGGGCTGAGGTTGCGAGGACTGAAGTCGCGGTCTTCGAATTCGAAAAAGGTGTTCGACGAATTGTCTGTGAGAGGAACAGCGGGTGCCATGGAGAAGAGGGCAGCATTAAATGTCGCCACCCGGATGGGTTTTGGCTGATCGCTACTGGGATGAATTACAGCGGATGAGATTGCGTTGGGTGAATCTTTTTGAATTTGATCGGAGTGGGTTCTGGAGTTTGATTTTTCGAGCTTCTTGACGACGATCTTCGGCCGTGAGCGGCGGCGGCGGACGGACCAGCCCAGCCGGGAACAGAGGCGGCGGAGCTTTTTGTTGAATATTTTGAGCATTTTTATGCAGAGAGAAATATGGGGAAGTTTTGTTGAGAGTGTTTTGAGCGTGTGTTATGGTACGATCGCCATGAATTGTAGCATGAAACTGTTTGTTGGAGAGAATTTGTGTGCTGTGAAATCTCTGCGGGAGGGAGAGAGAGGATAACAGAAGCTTTGAATGAAGTGAGCTGGTGACTTTTAGGCAGGTCAATGGGAAAGCTTGTTGGAATTTACGTTAATTAAAACCTATTGTTCTTAATAAATTAAAATTTACCTATTTAGTAAGTTCTTACTAAAATATTGAATTATATATATATTACCTGAACGAAGTAAGATCCATATTGGAATCATGAACTATGTACCAAACTCATCACTTTATTTGGTTCGGTAACTCTCCCAGATCACCAAACTCTTTTCAAGCGAGTGTGCGTTTTTAATTAATTTATCATTGTTCATTATGTGTGCTCTCAAGATATGGCTGAATAATATTGTAATAGTATGTGAAAATTGAAGGATTTTAATGTCATCAATTATTGATTATATCATTCATATGTTGAGAATATATATAATTAGGAGAATTATCTCAATTTACATGATATGCATTGAATGTTGTGTGTGTGTTAAACGTTTAGGGATAAAGATATAGTTTAGCATAGGAACCGAATAATCACTATTTGTTCATCTTAAATCATTAATGATGAAAAAATTTATTTTGTTTTCCATTTAAGGGTAATTTTGGTGTGAATTAGGTTAGACAAACCAATGTAATAATGTGTATTTGAGAAATAATTGTTGAGTAATTAAACGTGTATGTATACTCTAGTATAATTGTTTCAAATTGGACCAATCAAACTTGGTTTATTTCTTTTTAAACTTGTAATCTTGTTTTAATTATTCATCCATGCTTAGGAAATTTAATACTAATGAAAAGACCAAGCAATTCAAGTACTTGTTTA
The DNA here is from genome assembly GCA_037834125.1 of Lippia alba. Classification (NCBI taxonomy): domain Eukaryota; kingdom Viridiplantae; phylum Streptophyta; class Magnoliopsida; order Lamiales; family Verbenaceae; genus Lippia; species Lippia alba. The sequence continues at coordinate 25,428,993 of JBBMKE010000001.1, read as the reverse complement.
TTTAATTTAATTTTATATGCCATATGTTACACCCCAATAAATCAAATCAATGTGTCTAATTTTTTGACAGGATTTGATATTGTGATAAAAGAAAATGAGATAACATTTAGTAAAAACAATCGATATAGAAAAAGAAAAAGAAGAAATAATATAAAATTATCTAAATTTGACCCCATAAAAAATAAAAAACATACCACCTGCCCCAATAAGAAAACACGTTGAAGATACAGGGGGTTTGTAGGATGTGTTTGGACAGTTCAGAAATTTTGGATTATTTAAAAAAATTAAGCTGCTAAGCTAACTGCTCCCCAATATTATAACCAAAAGTAGTTATCTTTTCCCGGTCAATCAAAAGTACTTTAATTATTAATATTATTTGATTAACTAATTAATTAATTAAGATGGGAACGTAGGTAAGAAGGTGGACTTGAATGACAGACAAACACAGCCTAACATCATGCCATGCATGGGACGCCACGTCACCAGAAACACGGCGGACTAAACTCCCATGCACTTAATTAATTCTTATTTTATTTTGTTAAGATAATTACAGTTTATTAATAATTACGCAAATCCTTTTATCAAAATTTTCACAACTCCATTAACATAATAGAGTTGATAATTTTTGATGAGAAATATGGGCTTTCACGGTGGTACATGATTCGATAATTATTAGACGTGGGACATATTTATACATCTTCTTTATTAAAATAATATATGATTTAGTAATTAGTAAATATAGTATACCTACACACTCTCCATATTCAAATTCGAACAATCAAAAATTAACGTAGAACGTGAAATTCAATGTTAGATATAATATGTATTTATATCATGTTAAAAAGTATAACTTCGATTTAAGTTTAACTTATCTAAAAAATTAGCTGATGAGCCGAAGGTTTTTCACGTTTTACAAACGGTATATGTTCTAGTAGTTATTAGGTTTGGAACTGGTTGATAATTTTTCCATTTAATTATCTAGATATGCTGTTATGTTTGTAGAAAAAGGAATTTTATTTATTTTCAATTTTAATGACTGTAAATAAAATGGATATGAGACTACAATTATTGAGTGCAAGTTGACTAGGCCCGCACTATGATGCAGGCCCACCAACCAATATAAGTATAATCTAACCCGTACATAGATTAATCAATTAATACAGCATTAATTGATTAACACGCTCATAATCATGCACCCCACCAATGAATAAAATTTTAATCAACTACCCTTGATTAATTTCCTCCCACTTTGGTGGTATAAAATGATTTGAATTTCATGTTTTAGCACTATGTTTCATTAATATTTTATTTTTCTATGTATTATTTTTTTTAAATTTTAAATATTAACTATCTACTAATATACTTAACACGTCTACATAAGTAAAACATACATAAAATCAAATATCATTTATAAAAGGATTAGATCATGGTTTTGCAAATAAGAATGTGAATGTTATTCTAATTAGAATCCGATTATCTTTATTATAGTTGTAGTCGATTAATTAATGAAATAGTTTGTAATATCAGAAAAACGATAATTTTTCTAACAAAATATAACACAAAAAATTAAATTTCCAACCATTTCTTCACATACCAACATAAACTACTAGTGAAATTGGTTTTACTAAATTGTTAAATTCATATAAGAAATAATAATTAATTTGGCGTGGCATAAAAAAGATGCCAAAATTGATGGGATTAAGGCCTACAAAGATTAAGATTGACAAAAATAATTAAGTAATTAAAGGAAGAGGCCAGCTTTGAGTTTGGAAGGTTGTGGCGTTGGAACTTGGGGGATTCCCTTTGCTTCCATTTGGATATCATATTCATATTAATATTCATATGCATATATCTCTGTCTATCTATCTCACTGTCACATTTCGTTATATTAACATAAACATTAGTCATCACTCAGATTCTCTGGCATAAATTGTACCAACTCTTCAATTAAAATCATTGCCCCTATCATGTCTTTACAAATTTGGGCATCATATGGGTCGTACAAGTAATATTTTGTCTCTGCTTATCTATGTTTTAAAACCCGAACCGAACGTCGAACCTAAAGCTTTACTCGAAAGTTTTACTGGTTACTGGTTTTATTAGTTTGACCATCGGTCGAACCGGTGTGATGTCATAATTATATAATAATTATATTTAATTATATATATTTATATAATATTATAAATATTAATTAGAAATAACAAAATAACTTAAATAATATAAAAAATAAATATAAATTCAAGTTACTTACAACTACTCATTCATTTTCAATAACATTTTTCAATCATAAATTTTTAAATTATATAATTCACAAACAATTTAGCTAAAGATAGATTTAACAATATTTATTGTCGAAGAAAATGAAAAAAATATCACACACATTTATATTTTTATAAACATATTTTATAAAAAATAAAATATTTCGCATTATTTTTTCTATATTTAAAATTAGTCCATATTCCGTATATAATACTTATAGTTGTAAAAGTATTTTTTTTAACACTCAATTTAAAATTTAATCTATAAATTTAGCGACTTAGGAAGTATACTAATACTTTTGTAACCAAAAAGATTGTCAATTTGTGTCAAAGGTTCTAACCAATGTTTTCAGGATCGGACCGGTAAGCGAACCGAAAAATCAACTGGGTTAAGGGTTAGAGGTTCAACCGTGGTTAACAGGTGACGTAATAATTATGTCATAAATAATATTAATTATTAAATATATAAAAATAATAAATAATAAAATTTATTTTGAAACTTATTTTTATATTTTTTCAATTTATAAGCAAA